>KN488771.1:2782-13987 GCA_000787155.1 Scartelaos histophorus | reverse complement strand
CCTCTCTCTTTCTCTCTCTATCCTCTCTCTTTCTCTCTCTATCCCCTCTTTCTCTCACTATCCTCTCTCTCTCTATCCCCTCTTTCTCTCTCTATCCCCTCTTTATCTCTCTATCCTCTCTCTTTCTCTCTCTCTCCCCTCTCTCTCTATCCTCTCTCTCTCTCTCTGCCCTCTCCCCTGTCCCTTCTCTTTCTCTCTGGCCCTCCCTCTCTTTTTCTGTCCCTCTTTCTGTGCCTCTTTTACTTCTCTTCTCTCTCTCTGTCCTCTCTTTTTCTGTCCCTCTTTTACTTCTCTTCTCTCTCTCTCTCTCTGTCCTCTCTTTTTCTGTCTCTCTTTTTTTCTGTCCCTCTTACTTTCTTTTTCTCTGTCCCCTTTTCTCTCACTCTCTCTCTTTTCTCTCTCTTTGTCTTTCTCTCTCTTTGTCTTTCTCTCTCTTTGTCTCTGTTCTATAACTCTGACTTAGGCTAGCTTAGGTTCCTATTTGAGTTCTTAACATTTCTCAGCTCCAGATTACATTCATTACATATCATTATATTTTTGTCTTGTCTTTTTCAGGGGTGAGTTCAATATATTTGAACGTATTATTTTTTGTTTCGTTAGTGATGTATATTTTTCTCTTTCTGTGCAAAATTGTATAAGGAAACTTCCTCTAAACTCCTTTCTCCTTATTACAAAGCAGTTTCATCGACTTCCTGCTGCATGTAAGAGAAAAATACTTAAAAAAAAACAAATCGGAGCTATATGCCGTAATACACAAAGTAAAATAAAAAATTGTACTTTGCCGAAATTACAGTTTAAACTTTAAATAGAAGTTTGGATCTTGCTTTAAAGTTGCAAACTTTCGCTCCGAAGCCAAACCAGTAATTATCCCTGGCTCATTACACATCAGATCTCGAGTTGGTTCACTGAGTTTTCTGATTTACTTTAGAGGCGATTGAAAGTAGGACAGCACTTATTTCTTCATCTGAATATACTGAAGAAATGTATAAAACGCAAGGCTGGGTATACGGTTGCCGGTTTGATTCCCCCGATATGTGCTCTTTTGCCAGATATTTCAGTCCCAACCTGCTGGTGTCAGGTGAAGCTTCGCGTGGCCAGTGGATCTACATCTGAAGAAATGTACTGAAGAAATATACGAAGGCTACAGTGGAGGTTGCTGGTTTGATTCTCCCGATACAACATTGCGCTTTTTTGCAAGACACTTCAATCAACTTGCTAATATCATTGTTATTGGTGATGGTTTGTGTGGCCTGGCGAGCTTCATTTGAATATACTGAAGGAATATTGTGAGGCTGAGTGTCACTATCCTGGAGGTTGCTGGTTTGATTCTCTCGATACAACATTGCGCTTTTTTGCAAGACACTTCAGTCAATTTGCCAATATCATCGTGTTATTGGTGATGGTTTGTGCGGCCTGGCGAGCTTCATCTAAATATACTGAAGGAATATTGTGAGGCTGAGTGTACACTATCCTGGAGGTTGCTGGTTTGATTC
Organism: Scartelaos histophorus; assembly: GCA_000787155.1. NCBI lineage: Eukaryota > Metazoa > Chordata > Actinopteri > Gobiiformes > Gobiidae > Scartelaos > Scartelaos histophorus. The sequence continues at coordinate 12,494 of KN488771.1, read as the reverse complement.
TCCCGATACAACATTGCGCTTTTTTGCAAGACACTTCAATCAACTTGCTAATATCATCATTATTCTTGATGGTTTGTGTGGCCTGGCGAGCTTCATGTGAATATACTGAAGGAATATTGTGAGGGTGAGTGTACACTATCCTGGAGGTTGCTGGTTTGATTCTCTCAATACACCATTATGTTATTTTGCAAGACACTTTCCAACTTCATTGTGTTCTTGTAAAAGGTAATGGTTGGAGCTTTTCATCTGAATATACTGAAGGAAAACTGGCAGGGTATAAACTATCCAGAGGTTGCTAGTTCAATTCCCCCAATATGCCATTGTGTCCTTTGGCAAAGCACTTAATTCACCTTGCCAGTGTCATTGTGTTACTGTGAGAGGTTCGTATGGCCTATGAATCTACATCTGAATGTACTGAAAAAATAATGTGAGGCGTACACTATCCTGTGTCCTTTTGCAAGACACTTCAGCCAAGTTGCCTCATTTCACAGCCACATTTCTGTCCATCGACCCTGGAGTTACAGAAGAGGCCTATTGACAACTTTGATACAGGAGTGAATAAAAATAATAATAGGCTATTTGTTTAGAAGATTGATTTTGTCCACATGGAGACGTTAGTGCTTTTAGTTACAAGTTAGATTCTGAGGTGACCATGCAAACATTTCCAATTACTGTTTTTAGCCTTGAATTGAATAAATGCTAAATTGCAGGTACATTTAGGTGATGAAATGTCATTATAACCTAGATTAAAAAATAGCGTAATACGGGCCCTTTAAATAAGAGACGTCAATTTAAATCTGTGTTCCTGTTTAAGTTTGGATCTTGTTGTTGTCTCTTTTTTTAAATTCCAAAATCTGAGGAGGTCTACAGCTCTTCTCTAATAAACTCCACCAGGCTGAGAATAACATGATGAAAAGGAACACTGAACTCTCTCAATGAATTCACTCATGGCTTAATGCAGTGGTGCCCTTTGAGGAGGCAGAGGAGCTCACGCTGTTTGTATAAGGTACTGTACTCGAAAAATACGCACCAAAAGTCATGTTAGTTTTATAGGAATATCCAGCGTAGAAAAATAATATCACAAACTAAAAGTAAACCAATGTTTTTTTGTATTTATCACATTGACAGAGGGAGCAGTGGTGGAAGGTAACGAAGTATAAAACTAAAAGTGCAAGATTTAAGTACACATTTTACATTAGGATCTTGTCGCTCGTCTCTCAGGTTTTTTTTGTACTTCAACCTACTTTTGAGCTCCAGAAATGGTCCCAACATACATACATGTACAAATCCCTGTGTTTGTAATGTACCTTATGCATACCTTTGAGCATGTTGCTCAAAAACAAATAAAAATTAAATGGAAAAAAAAAAAAAAGTATTTACCAGTAGTGACCCAGCGGCTCGTTCATTTGTGCCAAATGATTACACAACGCTGTGGAATCCACCCATATCACTGATTCACAAACTAAATGGAATAAAAATAAGTACGTCACAGTGGGAGCGTTCTGCTGCTGGTGAAAATGGGTGTAGATGAATACAGGATACAGAAGTAATTGCATTTGGCAGAAATGACAGAGCAGAAGCCAAATATTTAAACCCTTTAATCACATTGATCATTTAAAGGTAAAGTCTGTGATCGATGGGGTTCCTGTGAGCAGTTTTCTATTCAGTTATCTATTCAACAATCTACAGATATTTCTAATGCTGCTCATTTTGGGGCTTTATCCATGGGAACGTGATATTTTAAAGAAATTCTTGTTTTGCAAGGGGCTACCGGGGAGAACAGTGGGAGAGGAGGTACTGGGACTAGTGAATGTTCCCATGACTGAAGTGCGTCTGGGCTGGACAGATGTGTGGCAGTTTGCATGGACGGGCCAGTGGCAACAGCTGGAAGGAAAAGTGTCAGATCTATTCCCCTCCTCTTAGCGCTTGGTGCCTTAGGCCCTGGCTCCAGTGCTCACATCAGTGTTTACTCACGTAACCTTGTGAAATCACAGCAGCGCTTCAACACAAGGGCGGCTCCACCTGCAGCTCCACCTGCAGCTCCACCTGCAGCTCCAGCAGGATGTGTGCTGCCTCTGTGTGTGTGTGTGTGCTGCCTCTGTGTTTGTGTGTTTGTGTGTTTGTCAATGAGAAAGACTCAGAGTCAAACACGTTTAGCCACTTGCATCAGGTCTACATTGAAACTAACCAGCAGAACAGGGGTGCATTTACTGTCTGTCCAGGCTGACCACAGCAAACACTAGGATTTCAAAAGTAAATTTCAACTAACAGTCGTTCTAATAACAATAGATGCATGTCCTCTGTGTATTACAATGGGGACATGTGACTATGGTCGCGTACAGCGCCAAACATTAGGATGGATCCTATTTTCAGAAAAGTCCAATTGAGCGTGTGTGAACCTTAAAGGAAACACTGGACACATAAACACCTGTGTCACAGCCAGCAGCTCAGGGAAGGAGTTGTGATGGACTCCAGGACATTTACAGCCATGAAGGATAAATACAAAAACTTCTTCAACTTCTGAAGGAAAAGACACATGGTGGAGACAACTAAAGTGAAATAGTGAGTCACTTCATAAATGTGAGTGCCGCAGATATCAGCTTGTTATTGTGCAAAGCACCGTCTCTCTCATTGTCAACTTTTGTTTTGTGATTTAAAATAACTCATCCAATCAGCATTGAATACATAGGCAGTGAAGAAAGGCGTGAGGGGGTCACTGTAGATTTGACTTCTTCCGGTGTAGAGGACAAAGTGTTTATCTGTCCTCTGTATCTCTCTCTTTTCTTTTACCCTCTCATTTTTTAAAGGTGATAATTATTATTATTTTTTTATTAACAACATTTGATATGTGCGCAGTGTGTGTTTGTATTAAATAATACAATTACAATAGTCTCATTGTTATTCATTAAAATAACAGCTGGAGACCAAAAACAGACACAGTCAATTTGATAGAAATCATTTCGCTTATGATCACGAGCTTTAAATAAATCAGGGAGGACAACCAATGAAAATACTGCAGCACTTTATTTGTATGAGTAATAGCTGTAGTAGTAGTAGTAGTAGTAGTAGCAGCAATAGTAGTAATAGTAATCAATGTTTTTAATGTTACATAAAAACTAGTGCTATCTCTCATGCTTTGCAACAAGATGGTTCCAGGTTCGACTCCTGGGCCTTTCTGTGTGGACTTTGCATGTTCTCCTGTTTATCTCTGGTTTCCCATCAACCTAAAAAATGCACAACTGGTCAAATCCTCCAGCTTAAGGTTCTCCTGACCAAGACTAGCTCAGGATCAGGAGATGGGTCAAATGCAGAGAATTAAGATACATAAGACACCTATAAAAATATCTATTCAAAAGACTAGCCAAAAAGTTTCTCTTACAAAACTCTGCTTCACGTCTGTAGTCTCATTACTAGTTCACTTCTTTTCTGACATTTCAGCTCAGAAAAAAACAAAACCGCCACCACCAAACAACGGGGCGCGTACAGTTTATACAAGCAGTATATCTACCCCCATGTAAAGGCCAGTGCGCGGAGTCCTGCTGTCCGGCCCCGGTACTGCGCCCCGTGCCTGTCTGTGGATGCCTATAGATGTCTACGTGCGATCCAGACTCTTTGAGCGCAGATGGCAATTTTATGACAAGCCATAAAGCGGTGCAGCTCGGGGGCCCCAGGAGAGGTCATTTGGCTGGACATGGCCACCACTCAGCCTGACTGTAGTGGTGGTCTTTATGTCAAATAAAGGGAGATACATGAGCCAACAGACAGGCTAGAACTGCTTTCAACCATGCTCTGACGGGTCACGGGTGTCACTAAAGGAACGGTTTAGCAGCAGATAGAATGCAACATATGACTAGAAAATCAAACTTCTCTGGTGAAGGGCCCCGCACCTGCTCGTCTCACTATGTTGCGATGGGATTTTCAACGCACGACTGTATGAATCCATCTTGCATTTACTTCATTACGTACTACATACAGCTCTGACCTGTAACTGTGCAGGTCTGTTCTGGTGGCATCAACTTTTTTAAAAATGCCGCACTGTGAAACATTCTCAGTAGCAAGTGACAGTGACCATCCACCAGAAAAATCACATAGTGCATCTCGTAATGTAAATGTAGCAACGGTGGAACAAACTAGGGAGGGATAGTGAATTTGAAAAAGATTTACTACATAAAGGCAGTATAGGGGATAGAACTAGCCACAATGGAATTGGGAGATGCAAAATAATATTGACATTATAGATCATTCTTTTGATGCTACATTTAAATGTGCACTGTGCAACGTTTCTAGTGTTTTCTTTGCCTAGAATGTTTATCATTCTAAAATTAAACTAACCTGCTCTGTGTATAAGGTCTTAAGTGGACCTGCTCCACCTTCTTTGGTGAGTTCATTCTGTCCAAACCCAGTACTAGTCATCGGGTAACCAGAGGGGACTGTGTTATATCTTATAGGTGCAGAACATTCAGTCTGCAGGTGTTTTCAGTCGAGGGCACAGAAATGTGGAGCAACATCCCAGCTGCAATAAGAGACTCACCACATTCAATACATTTAAAATCAACCTGAAACCAAGAGAAACCAGATCTGTGATCATGTTATGTTTCTAAGTAAAAGTCAGTGTTGTGTGTCATGATTGTGTCTTATTGTGCCATGTTTGTCCTATGAATTGTCATTAACAACATAATGCAACTTTGTCTATTGTGTGAAGTTACATTATGTTGTTTCTTTCTCTCTGGGGCTACAGAGGGAGAGGAGCCTTCGGGCTAATTCTGGTGTATTTACATGTTCATGAATATGTATTGTCCCGTTTAATAACTAAAACTATATAAGTATAACCACATATATATCATATATATTATATTTTAATGCCATTAAGTAAAACATTGTAGGCAGAGCTGTTTCAGCCATTGATACTAACATTTCAAACTCCATTTTGATTGATTTAAGGAATAGCCTTGCTACTCAATACTGCAACCATGATAATAATTAAAACATTTTCAATATTAAATCATAGTACGTCCTTTTATATATTCCCATGTGGTTTTATATGTGTGTAATCCCTTGGTTGTCCAGGTAGGTTCCATAGTGTCCATGGGTATATACTTGTTTATGTGTCTTTTACTTCTAATACAGCTCAAGCTCATGCTAAAGCTGTTCAGGAAAGGTTTATATTTCTGACTAGTTTAGTATTGATACCTGTAAAAAAATTATTTACATTCGATACTAGTTTTCGTATTGATGAGTATCTTTTTTCAGTACTTTCGACAACCTGAATTTCTGCTCACCGGAGTTTACACTGGAAAACCTTTGTACCTGCATCTTTTTCCCCGTCTCTTTGTGGAACTCTTACTAATCCCTAAACAAACACACACAGAGCCGACGTGCCTCCCTTTGTTGGGTGTCTTTTGTTTTGGGTGGGGCGCAGTTAACAAGGTTAGCGTCGGGATCACACTGGGTGATTTCTGCATTTATCAGTTAGATTTGAGAGCCGTGTGCGCGCCGAGCATCTCCCTCTATAATGCTCCCGTAATGACGCTGCTAATGCTGGGCTATGTGTGAGTAATGATGCACGGGAGCACAAGACGAGCAACTCTCCAAAGCTTTTACCAGCAAAGACCCGGAGAGCAGTCGGGAGAGAGAGAGAGAGAGTGGGGCCTTTAGCTGTTAGCGATGACAGAGGCGGAGTGCACTGGAGGGAGGAGAGCGAGCGTGGAGAGGCCCAGCAAATAGATAAAGAGAAATAATTAAGAAAAATGAGGGAAAAACATTAGAGAAGAGGTTTAAAAAAACGCCGAGAGAGGCATAGACAGAGCTCGGGCCAGAGACAGCATGTCCTTAATGACCACTTTAGCCGTTTGGAAGCAGTAATCGGGTTAGTCTCCGGGCGCATGGTCCTGTAACTCTACCCCAGCCTGAGCACTCGCAGTGGGGCCGTGCGCGGGGCTGGTGCACGGGTGTGTGCGGAGCTCCTGGGTGCGCAGACTCGCGTTAGTAAGCCAATCCCAGCGCAGCCCGAATCACTTCTCTGTAGGAGTCTTGTGGAAATTGCTGCCTAAATGAAATTATGTTGTAATTTAAAAACAATTTATCAAAGACAGTTTGGTGTCACTCCCATTGGAGCCATTAGGCCTCCTCACACTCCCAGAAGCCAGGAAGACTTCCAGCCCCGGGCACGGATTAAGACGAGGACCTGCGCACATGAGCTCTATCTTTGGACAAGTGGGATTAGAAATAACATCATCATTAGTCTGTGTGTGTATAGGAAGGCCTGGTGTTCATGACAGGGGTTTGTCCAAAATAAAACATAGTAATCAGTTTGTCTTTTGCAATTTTCTTACAAAAAACTTTGAAACGATCAGCTTGGGGCTTTCTGCAGCCCATTCCTTTCTCAGTAAAAGCATTCGGTTTGAGTTGAGTTTAGAAAATCCACTGTTTTATGTTAAATGAAAATGAATGAACGCTCCTCCTGGTTAATACGCACTGTGCCGTTAAGATGGACTATGTGTTTTTAATAAAAGCATAGTAAAAATGGAGAAATCGCACAAGTAAAATTTAATATTGCAAGTTTCCTCGTGTTCCTCCATCCCATTAAATTCACGTATAAAACAAATTCCATGCCACATATAACAGAACTGTGGCTGCCAATCTGAGCCAATGAACTCTCCATTTGTTCACAAAATCACAGATAATTTGCATATATGCTAATAAGGCAAGGATTAAACTGACAACATTTGAGGGAAAATAGATACAAATATGTGGCTTAGTATCCAAGTATTGAAACATCTCAAAAAATCTTGCATTGCTGAATGGATTCCTACGCGTTTGCAATATAAATACTGAGTAAAACTAGCCTCGCTGAGTATTTCCGTATGAATCCTCAGGAGCCGGTGCGGTGGGGCCAAAAAGTCCCCGTGTTTCTGCAGCGCTGCCTCCTGACCCGGCGCAGCTAAAACCAGCACCATCCCGGAGAATAACCCAGAAAACACATACAAACTCCACATGTGCCGTAATTAGATTGGATGGGAATTCCATTAGCACTGAGCGCCCCATCGTAGCAGTGCATATTTTTAGAGCTTTCTCCCTGTTTACTTAGCATGTGTGTGTGTGTGTGTGTGTGTGTGTAGTGATGTATCAGGTGGATTTTCAGAGCGCCGTCCAGAATAGCAAAGAGAAGCTTAGTTTTTCTCATCCGCCATGTCATCCGCAGCGAAGGGATCAGTTTACAAGAACACAAGGTAAAAATGTAGAAAGGTGATTCATGGAAATAGATAGTTTGTATGTGGAAGTACTGCTGTGTGATTTGAGGAAAAGATTAATTGCAATTTTACTTATACAAAATAGATTCTTTAAGCTTTAAGCCACGTTATAATGTTACTGCATCAAACCTACTACATTGTGATATCACGTTTCTGTTTGAGACAAGAAATCAGCCTAAATCTACAGGGTTTGTGCGTTAAATGAAAAAAAAAAAACACAACTCCAGGTATGTTTGCGATGAGGAAATAACATTATAACACGTCAGAAAATAACGTAATATTAAAAAACAGGATTCGGCTCAGACTGCACGCTGTAAACAACTCCGGGAGTGTTAAGCTTTGAGACAAGGCTGAAATTTGAACCGATAAACTAATACAAGAACTCCCTGCGTTTCAGAGCGTGTTTGGAGAGGTCTGAGCTACAGACACAACAAGATTTTCTATAAAAAGATAGAAGAAGCTTGATATTTCTGTTATCTATATCTTTTTTTTAAATAAGTAATAGCGATATAGTGGATGTAAATATGTTAGATTAATTATTAGTAGAAATTAAAAACTATTTCCAATAAAGTGCTTCGTGCTTTTGTCTGCTACAGTTATAATCTATGACACTTGTGGATTATTATGACATACACAACAAAAAGCTGCACAGTTGTCAGCACCTCCAGTGGATCGCAGCACATCACACTTGCACAGACCTTAGTTTGACTCTGACTTTAAGATTATTTGGAATAAAAAAAAATACATATGTACACGGACTAAAGCTGAATTGCGTTATTTTAGGTGGACTTTTTTGTAAGGTAACCACTTTTTCATTGCATAGTAAGAACATATAGGTCAGTGACATGACACGTGTCCAATTGCAATTTCTTCACTTAAAAAGCTTCAGATTTCATAATAATTCACCACATACTGTACCTCCATGGAACCAAATCATTTTTTTTTCAGAAATCATTAGTTATTCTGCATGTTTTTTGTACTTAAGGTGTTAAAATGTCCGACCGTTCGCCCTTATAGATAGCTTGATATTTCTGTTATCTAAATAATGATTTTGATTTGATTTTTTAAATAAGTAATGCTAGAGATATAGTGGATGTAAATGTCAAAAATGTTAGATTAATTATTTGTAGAAATTAAAATCTATTTCCAATAAAGGCCGTGCTTTTGTCTGCTACAGTTATAATCTATGACACTTGTGGATTATTATGACATACACAACAAAAAGCTGCACAGTTGTCAGCACCTCCAGTGGATCGCAGCACATCACACTTGCACAGACCTTAGTTTGACTCTGACTTTAAGATTATTTGGAATAAAAAAAAATACATATGTACACGGACTAAAGCTGAATTGCGTTATTTTAGGTGGACTTTTTTGTAAGGTAACCACTTTTTCATTGCATAGTAAGAACATATAGGTCAGTGACATGACACGTGTCCAATTGCAATTTCTTCACTTAAAAAGCTTCAGATTTCATAATAATTCACCACATACTGTACCTCCATGGAACCAAATCATTTTTTTTTCAGATCATTAGTTAGGAACCAAATCATTTTTTTTTCAGAAATCATTAGTTATTCTGCATGTTTTTTGTACTTAAGGTGTTAAAATGTCCGACCGTTCGCCCTTATAGATAGCTTGATATTTCTGTTATCTAAATAATGATTTTGATTTGATTTTTTAAATAAGTAATGCTAGAGATATAGTGGATGTAAATGTCAAAAATGTTAGATTAATTATTTGTAGAAATTAAAATCTATTTCCAATAAAGGCCGTGCTTTTGTCTGCTACAGTTATAATCTATGACACTTGTGGATTATTATGACATACACAACAAAAAGCTGCACAGTTGTCAGCACCTCCAGTGGATCGCAGCACATCACACTTGCACAGACCTTTGTTTGACTCTGACTGGCCCGCTTTGGGTGTCTTGAAAAGTGCTATATAAATGCAAGGAATTATTATTATTATTATTATCATTATTTTAAAAAAATACAAATTTGTACATGGACTAAAGCTGCATTGCTTTATTTTAGGTGTTTTTTTAATGACTTTTTAGTAAGGTAATCACTTTTTCATTGCATTTACTCTGCATGTTTTTTGTACTTAAGGTGTTAAAATGTCCGACCGTTCGCCCTTATTAACTGCTGATTTTTAAACTTCTGTAAGTCTAATCTAAATTTCTTTCTTTTTTGACATATTTTCCAAAGTGTTTTGAAATTTCAGCTTTCTTGAATAGATATTTCCCCCATTATTTAAAAACAAATATTGTCCGAGCATGTCAATTTTTTCAAATCTCAGTCTCATGTTCATATGACTCAGGACTTATTTTATTCCCGGTCGCACCACATGACATTTTTTAAGCACGTAGTCAATTCATGTTCATAAAAAAACACTAAAAATGCTTCATATAAATGTCAAACATAGATTTATGCACCTAACATTGTAAATATTTGAACTCC
>KN488770.1:68710-86547 GCA_000787155.1 Scartelaos histophorus | reverse complement strand
ATGCCAGAATGTTTTGATATCATGTGAACACAGTGTAATTAAAGATGCTCTTGCCAACTATTTGATTTGTGTGCGCCTGTGTTTTCAGACTGATCTGCTAATACTGAATATGACTTTTGCCATTATTTGGGATTTTTTAGACTTAAACACATTTTATTGATCCTCAGAGGAAATTATTTGGACACAGTAACTCACACATGGCAGTATATTAGAATAACAAAGAGGAAACATTCATCATAATTCAAAATAAAATATAGAAATAGCACAATAATACAAAATGTATCTTGGCTGGCTATATACAAGATGTGGCTAAGGAGGAACAGTGCAAAGATGAAATATTGGTTGAGGGTTGTCCATTTGGAACAGTGCAAAGATGAAATATTGGTTGGCATTGCATAGGGTTGTCCATTGCATAAGGGTGAGTTGTACAGTTATATGGAGCATGGTATGAATATAATACTGTATCTCTTATCTTACTATTTTGTTCACTGTTTGTTTGGGAAACATAGCATTAACTGTAATGATCAAAATACTTTTTAAAACCATTGGTCCTACAACCTTGCCCTTGGTAGTACCCAGCAAACAGGAGAATGTGCGCAAAATGGGGTCAAGGCAAAGATGCAGAAGGAAGCAAAAAGGCATAACTAACCACTGAGCTGCTTCACTGAGGGAGAGAAGAATGCCACTTTACAATTCGGAATGCTTGTATTCAGATGGGAGAGCGGCGCTTTGGAGCCGAAGAATGCAACTATATATGCATTGTCACAGCCCCTCCCCTGCTGTGGATGAGGGGTAAAGACACCCTGGCAAATCCCATTGTCGAGCTTGGGAGCTTCATAAAAGTTAAGGAGCGATGGATATAGTCTTCTTTGGCCCCCTTATGAGATGAGGATCTATCTGGCCTGGTTTTTCGGAAGCCCTAGACGCATACGCAGGGATATTGGATGCAGTAATTCCTCAGGACGGGAGCACACACAGCCTCTATTATATCACTCCCTAATATCCAATTTACTGGCTCAGGCCCTCCGCCAGTGCAGCCCCCAAGAACTTAAAATGCACAAATGCCAGCGTGAGACGGAATTAGAGCCAAGTTCCCTTTTCTTGTGTTGGCCAAAAGTTCGATGCTTACAGAAATATGAAACTGTTTTTTTCTTTCTGTCTCCCCAGATTCACTCATGCCATCAATTAAACAGACAAGAACTGAAAGCAATAAACTATCTGGCCCTGTGTCGGAAAATGTTGGAGACAGCAGTGGCAGCACAACATCCAAGTATTTCAAACTGATTGATTTTTTGATTTTATTAGACACATTAGGGAAGGAAGGAAAGAGGTTGCGGGTTAGATTCTTGGGCGAGTTAGCGCTGAAATGTCTCTTGAGTGGCGTATTCATGTTCCCTTAGTGTTACTGTGAATTCTCTAAGAAATGGATGTGGAGTCTGTCTGGGCTAGAGATGGTCTACAGTTTGTGGAATAAACATCTAATGTGATAAATCTGAATAAGACAGAAACATTTACTGTGATGTTTGGGCTTCTGTGTTTAAATCATTTCCCTTGAGGATCAATAAAGTTTGTCTTAATCACTTGTAATTTATATTTAACATAAAAAATATGATCACAATTTAGGTTTTGGCTCGAGGCTGGGCTATAATCTTTAAATAACAAAAGATTTGATCATTTAGCAGCGCAGAAAAGACTCAGTGCTCAGAAGAATTAGGATTTGGGTTGAAAAAGTAAAAGTTTGAAATTGTATACACATGCTTAAGAGGCGTGATATTCCCCTCTGCTGAGCAACACACAGACTCAGTGAATATGAGGAGCCCAGAGCCCCAGAGACGAGCAGGCTGTAGTGACAGGGTCTGACTGGGCTTTGTTCACACACTGCAGGAAAACTACACACACACACACACACGCACACACACACACACACACACACACACACACACACACACACACACACACACACACGCTTCTGCTATTGCTGGCTGAATCTTCCCTCAACCCTGCCAGCCTCTGTTGCAGTGGATGTATTTACTCATAACAAGGGCTTAGACCAATAAGAATATATGGTGATTTATACTGTACCCAGCCGAGGGTTATGTGGCCCGTGCTCTAAGTATTTTACACTTTGCTAAACTCCCTGACACAAAATCCCCCATTTGTTCACTGAGTTGTCCCAACCCCGTCTCAAGAAAACACGGGGAAACAAACAAATATCGGGTTGAACTGATTCTATCCACTGGTATAGTTGTTCAAATGGTGCCTTTGATCCAAAATAGAACTCTGCATTTTCCACATTATACAAGTTATTTGATTGTATTAAAAAAACATATTTAGTTAACTTTAAACAGAAACAGAAAAGCTTTCAGTTGAAGTTGCATTGTGTAACTTTTTTAGTGGTGGATGGTCAGTCAAATGCGTTTCTCCGTGCAGATGTTATTGCTTTATCTGAAATGACAGTAACAGTATGCATACATTTCTATCTTCATGGAGATCAAACCAGGCTAAGTTACAGGTCAGATCTGTGGAGAGGTGACCCCGCTCACAGTCAGAGTGCTCAAGCATAGAAACAAGCAGGTGATGGACTCTTAACCAAAAAGTGAACATTTGATTCAACTTTTTCACAAATTTTTATAATCTAATCTTTCTGCTGCACATAGACATGGTTTTATGAGCTATTTTAAGAGCAGAATAATGTAAAAAAAAGAAAGTTACATATGAGAGGAGATGTCTTGCTCCATGTTCTGCAAAAATATTCTTCTCTTTGTCTGTGCTGCGTTCCATCCATCACCACCATATTATTTGAATCATTAAGTCCTACAGTTTAATCAGTACTTCACCCTGCCATTCTTTAAAACAAGCTGCACCCTTGTGGTGAGAGGTTAATTTTGTCACTATCACTTTATATTTAATTACTGACTGGGAAACCTCACACAACCTCTCTAGACGCCCATTCATCTCCATCTGAACCTGCCCGCTCTTAATTTCCCCAGGTCATTTCGGCCCCACTCTCCAAATGGCATCACTTTTGAAACCCTGGTACTATCCATCTAGTTTCCCCAAAAGGTCAAGGCGAGTGTGCCCCAGTCATAAAAATCTCCTCTCTCATTATTTGAGCATTTCTCGGTGCTGTGGCAGGTTGCGGTGCAGGGAAATGGAATGATATATCGGAGGTGGTCAATAGTCGATCTATAATGACTGTGTTGTTGGGCTTTCACTTTAGAATAATTTATATCCGGCCTGATCAATAACTAATCTTGGCCATAGTCAGCACAGAAATAAAGAGGAGAATGATGGCGGCTGGGGGAGAGGAGCCGTGGGGACGGAGGGGGAAATGATGCCCTGAACTGCCATTACGAGCACGTGGAGGGAAATCACATCAAAGCTGGGTCTGAAAACTTTAATGTACTATGGTCCTATGTGTTACTGCCAGAGGTGGAGAGTACTCAAGTAAGTACTCAATATTACTCAAGTAGTGATGCAAGAAATGATGCAATTAAAGGTAAATTGTGCAGAAATGACCACACAATAGTTGTTGAGTAACTGTATGAATAACAACCTCGATGTGATTTAATTATATGATGTAACTGGCAGAACAACAAATAACTGTGTCAGGTTACTGTGTCTGCAAGAAGTACAAATATTCAATTTAGTTAATATTGCCAAAGCTGTTCATTCACTTCAAGTCTGTATGCATAGAAAAATTCAGTAACATCTGCAGTAACCAAAGACACAAGGTAACAGTACCTTGTGTCTTTGGTAAAGGTGCATTCTGTCTTCTGGTTAAACGTTTAATTTGTATTCATGATGTGGTTTTGTGTCTTGCAGTGGTCTGATGTGGCTGATTTCAGAGTGAACTATTCCTTGTGATGGATCCAAAGGTATCCATGTTGCATATTTAGCATTCCTTCTCTGTCCTTCTTTTTTCAAACTAACAACTAACACTGATTTATTAATTATCCTTTTGACTGAGATATTGACTTAATGTAACATAGGATTGCCTTATTGTTTTTGAGCGCTTGCTTTTTGTTACATTGCACTGACTTTTACTGAAACCCAAAATGCCTGTGTCATTGTAGTGATTTGTGCACCTGTGTGAGTGTGTGCGTGCCGGCCCCTGGAGCGGAGGCCTGAACCCTGTGCCCTCAGATTAGCCCCTGCTTGATAGGATTAGGCTCTAATGACTGGGACTTGGAAGACAAAGGGAGTTTCTGCAAAGAAGCTTAGATATGGAAGAATTAGCAGCAACCTTCCCTGCTCTTTCTCCCTGTCTTTTTTTTTTTTTTTTTTACTTTGCTTCTGTCTTTTTCACTCCCTCTTCCCCTCTTTTTCTCCCTTCTCTCTGACCTTTCAACTTCTCTTTTGTAACACTTGAAAGCTTCCTTTTCATTGTACTTTTCCAAATGGCTAATGCACTTGCTGAAATGGCAAGTTTGGCTGTTGGAAAAGTAAACATTTGGAGATGTTTTCTTTCAGAATGGTCCAAAGTAGTCTGATTGTAATTCACTATTCACCTCGCCTACTGCAGTGACAGACTTTTAAGTTAACAAGCTGCACAAACCATGAATTATTGTCTTATTAATTTGTTGAAAGAACACAAGATGTGCTAAATAGTTTGCTTTAGACGATGAGAGCGCAAATAATAAATTATAGATTTGAGATTTGAGCATATTTTTTATTATTTTATCTGAAGTATTCTATATTCAGATACTAGTTTTCTTCTAGACAGTTTAATCTAGTGCCCGTTTTGTTCATAATTGCTGTGATTGGAAAGCAAAGTATCACACAAATCTCTTACACTGTTTATTGCCATTTATCATCATGGCTACACATTGCACACACATTTCAGTGTTTTTACATGTAAACTGTACTGGCCTTATTAGCCTGTGTGCTAAATGGTCTGCTGCTCCCATGGCTGGGCTCCAGGTTCTAATTGCCCCCGGCTCAGATGCTCCAACACAACAACAGCAAAAGGAGGATTTAGGAGATTTTCTGCTAGCTTATGTAAGAAGAGAAGAGTTCAAGCTGCATGCGTGCTTATGCACCCAACAAAGATAAAACCATGAAACCATTAGAGCAGTATTGCTCAATAAGCCTTGGTATTTTAATTTGGAGCAGAGCCTAAGTTTGTGTGCTTGTGTATTGGGGCTACAGAGGAATCCCTAAACAAAAGCTGTGTGGAGGGGAGGACGCAGTGGTTGGGTATAGAGAAGTTATGTTTGGTGGTGTGAGTGCACGAAGCCCCAGCTGTGAGCTAATCCAGTACACTTTTATAAACCTGACTGGGCAGAGGGCTGGCATTAGCCCCATGGAGACGCTGTGAGCTTGTCTGCTGTACAGTCTGATCCAGGTATTAAGCTGTTTATGTAGGCTTGTTTTGTTTCCTGTCAAAGATGTTTTATACAAAAAAACATAGTTCCATAAAGGATTTGTCTACTTTGTTTTGTGAGCCGAACAGTAATTTAGAAGGCTCAAGAGCTAGGCTACTCTTTAAACAGCCACAAACACGGATAGGTAAATATAGATCAGAAATATTACTCATAATAACAGAATGTGATCATCAAGGATTGTGCCTGATACTTGTGCACACTTGGGGATGAAATCGTAACTCAAATTTGGTAAAGTAAATAAAATCATTGTAACTGTTCAATTCTTTCTTCTATATTGGAGGACCTGGGGGATAATAAGCCCACCCCCACCTGCAATATGAACAGTAAATCACTATGTTTACATTTGTTCACACGTTTTAGAGTCGCTATCGGTTACTCAGTCAAGTATGCGAGAATGTAAATGACTTGCTACGCACATTGAAATTAATAACATATAGACCTGTCATGGCATGAAATTTTGAAGTGTTTGAAGAAATTTTGGTGAAGAAAATATAAACAATAAACTATAATATTGAAACTAATTGAAACTAATTCCTAAAGCTGTATAATCTCCAAAAGCTCCATTAAAACTGAACTGAATGAGACACAGCAGAACGAGACACTTTTGTAGTTAGTTTGTATCTATGAGTCAAAAATTTTATTTATTCAACACATCTACAGCTCATATTTTATCAGAAAAATACCTATATTTCCCCTAAGATAAATAATAACTCCCCAAATTGTTCTCTCTAACATATATTTAATGACAAGTCAGTATAATAATTATCATGACAGGTCTATCTAGGCTACTGTCATCCTTATATTTCAGTAAGACAAAAACCAAACCCAAGAAGAAGAATAAACATGTACAGAATAAACATACAAAATGAGTGATGAGTTGACTAACATTTCCTGATTCATAAAAATGTCTTTTGTTTTCCGTTCGACCACTTCAAAGACGCCGAGCCAGATCTGCGCTCCAGAAATCCTCAAAGCTGTACCATCAGCAGTTACAGCATAATAATAGTGACATCATGCAGTTTTTCCCCAACTATCCTGAGTTATGTTGCCTTCAATTTGCCCCAAAATGCTTACATACACACGGGTCTTTTATCTTTCTCTGCGCTGTAGATGAAGACCATATGGAGCTTGGTGCGCAATTATGGTGTGGTGAATTGGTAGAACAACAAGTCGGTGTTTCAGTGGAGCAGTAAATGCAGGTAAGGGGCTGTATTAAGCTGGATCAGGTTGCATTAGCCCCATTTGAAGCCACATGTCATACTTTTGTTGACAGACAAGTGGACATTGGTATATTGGGACAGACGTTGACCTGCAAGGCTACGCGGGGTGTTTGGGTAGCCGCGCGTTTACTTAAGTTTTACATGTCTCCGTGTCTTGGCCAATCTGACCTGATGTGTAATAGTGTTTGACGTGCGACTTGCAGGGGTCAAAGTTCAAGCCCTTTAACGTTTATATGAAGTCATGTGTTGTTTTTCCATTTGGTAATGAAGCCAAACTGCAGGTAAATGGCCTTGAGATGACAGTTTATTAATCTCCTGCTGGACAATAAAGTTATTGATACAGGCACAGGGCAAAAGGTTCAACAATTTCAGACCATTTCAAACTATTCTTATAATTGGCATTGGCATTTTATACACAGTACAAGATGCTTTTATGTCTTTTTTTTTGTAGAAATTACTTATAGGACTGTGGAAACAAACTCTTTAGATGGAAAACAGAATATGGTGTGTGTACTCCCTTTGCTACCCGCTTTGTATTAGCTTACATGACACAGATGTAGTTATATATACAATATTTATTAGCTTATTTTAATGTAAAAAGTGCAAATGTATTATTTCCATATTTACAATAAAGGTGCAAAATGTAACTTTTCTGATGGGGAGTTGCGCCATCTGCTTGTCTGCATAATGAAGTAATGGATTTGCCTGAAAAGTCCCTCAGTATAGCATTAAAAATCCCTACTTTGTTGTGCACAAATCTGGCCTATACCTCGACCTAACTGCCTGCGTTTCTCCATGGACATTACATGTACATTTAATGCTATAACAGCAGCAAAGCAATAAAATCTTCATGCATATAGCGGAAAAGTAACGCAGTGCAAGATAGATGAGTGCAAAGGAAATTTATTAGACGCTATAATGGTTAAAGCTGTTCTATTTTCACCGTGCATCTTATAGATTTCCTTACGATTCACCTATAACATGAGTTTGTTCGTTAGCTGAAGTTCGCCCATCACTTTTTCCACTTTAAAACCAAGGCCATATGAGAGGCGTGCGAGTGTGGAAGAGCGAAGCCGAGCAGGTGTGGTACAATGTGCGATAAACAGACAGGAGCAGAACAAAGCAGACGCACAAGAGAAGTGTCAAACTGCAGCACGCGCCCATGTCGTCTGTTGTTGTCTTTTGATGGCTATGACACTTGTGATAATTAACCAAAGCTAAGTGGAATACATTTACAGAAAATCGCGGCACCTTCATTCTCTTGACAGTTTGCACATTACAACTTTTCACAGAAGAAGAAAAAAAATATGAAGTTTGCGTCACATTGTTTGAAAAGTTGCCGTTTCTTATTATTTCTGTTTGTGAAGTAAAATTACACACAGACTTATTGTGACAAGGGTGTATTGTTTTAGAGTACACGGAGACCTTCAGACTCCCCATGGATAAACGAGGATAAATGACTTACTGTAGTTATGTTTTAGGTACAACTTGGGTTTGTTTTATTTATAACAGTATAAAATTTCTGTTTGCACGTTGTTAATTCTCTATTGTTTGTATAGTATGCATTGTTATTCATTATTAACTTAGTGTTGCACTGTCAATCTATCATTTCAACCTTTAGCTTATTGAAAAAGTGCCTAATTTCTGCATGATTTCTTTAACTATATGCAGTAAACTTAGCTCCTTTTCTTTGCATGTCCTCCCTGTGTTTACTTGGCATATAGTTGTTGTTTTCGCTTGTTCGTCCGGAGCCCTTCAGACACTGTGGTGGTTTGTCTCTGTGGTGCAGTCCATGTGTTTACTGCAGACTCAGATAGAAATCTACCACAAACCAAACACTGGTTCTGCTCAGGTCCTGTGTACGGCCATGTTTCCGTGTGAGATATTTGGAAAACAGCCATTTAGCGGAAGACTTGGTTTTGCACTGGAAAATTAAAGGGTCCAGAAACTGTGTGGCTAACACTGAGAAAAAGACATGCAGACTTTCGCTGAAATACTGTTTGGGACTAACAACAGAGCTTTATTCTTTAAAAAAGTGACTTAATTTATTATCATCTTGTAAGAAAAATCTGGCATATATGACTCATTCATGTTAATTTCTAAGCAATTTCTAATTAATTTATAATACAGTTTATTGTCCAATTTTTCCATGCAAATACAATTGTGATTTTTTTAATATATTATAGGTCAGCATTGTTTTCTATTTATTTAATCATTTGCTACAGGTTTATTTATTCATTTGCAGGTTGAAATGGTTTGCAATAGGAGTTCTGTTGTTTTATATGCAAACTACAGTGACAAAGCATTTTTAGATCTTCTATTCAGTTTTGTTATCACTTTATCATAATATATTATCTTTATATTACACAGAATTTCCTTTGAATGTCTTCCACCCTTATGTCTCCTCTATAGGGTGTTTCTCCAGGGTTTGCTGCCTTATTACCTCAAAAACGTTCCCTCTGATCCAGCAAGTCTTCACACCCATCCTCGAAAAGATGAGTCTTCACACCTCCATCCCGCTCTCCCATTCCCTCTCTTGCTCTCTCTCCTCTATTTTGATTTACCCATATCTGGACTCCACTCTTCATTCTCTCGGTTTTCTCACTTTCTATTCTTCCTCCTCCTCTGTCTTTCTCTGAGGTGCTGATCAATTCACAGCCTCCCAGTGAGGTGTCAGAGGGCCCCCAGTATCCCGCACCAGATACCCGTGTTTCTGCGATTTCACCTCAGCATTTTGTGCGATTATTGACCATATTTCTTCTTCTTTTTTCAGTTTTTTTATATCCTGTTTTTTGGTTTCCTCAATACTATTAGCACACAAGAAATATAGCACTGACTGGTGAGAAGTGCAGGTTAGCTGCTCTAGTCTCACAGAATAAAGTGGAAGCTACTGACCCCATGGCCTGAACCAAAATGTGAAAATTGACTCAAGAAATGCCGACCACAGCCATTATTTCCAAGTGTTTCAGTGCGATTGTGTCTATATCTTTAGCAGTCTATATATAGGTGTCTTTTCACACTTATAGCCGTATATGAAAGCAGCTGTTTATCACATATGTATATCCATAGGTGTGATACAATGCCATCATGTACGCTGACGATTCAGCATCACTCATTTTCAGTTTTTGATCCACATGTTGGAGATTGCAGTGACACCTGCATCGGGAGTGTTTGGAGACAGAGGTGGTGAGAAGAGGAGGTAGTCAGGAGAAGTGGAGTCATAACTGTTTAATATAAAATACTTTACATTCAGAACTTCATGGGGTTTCATGCTCTCAACACTAGTTAATACATAAAAATAAATAAGTCACAACAATCATGCCAAAAATGTATTTATTTTTCAAAATTATATATATTTAATACTGTGGTTACTATACATCTCCAGATTCTACATTTGTAGCTGGAGCTGTGTCTTATATTTATATTTATTTCAGTTTGGTTCAGCATGTTTTATTTTCATTAAATATGATGAAAATAAACATTTGCATTATTATTTAAGTAACATTTGTCATCTTAATTATGCAAAAATAAAGTTAACTGAGCAAACCATGAGCACAACATTTTTATTGGATTTTACATGGCCTGTAATTGAAGATTATAAAATTCAAATTTTAAATCTTACGTTGTTTTGTTGAATTCTGTTTTATCTCTGTGCACTGCGCGCCAGATGTAATTCATGTTTTCTCCGGGAGGAGGCGCACATGGCCAAGCAGTAACACGTCTGAGCGGCACGAGGAGCTCCGAGATGATATTTGGGCCACACTGGACGGGGACAAGAGGAGAAAAGAGAGAACGGCATTAATTAACAACATTTTGGATCAAATTAATTAACACTCTTCAATCACCATTTCACTGAATTTAGGTGTTCGCCTACTCTTTTTTTCCCCTTCTAATTAAAAAAATCAACAACTGGTGATTTACATAGATGGACTGGAACATAACCTTATGCTATTCACTACTACTTCAGTACAACACAAAGCCACAGTAATCGATACATGAATTACCTATTAGTCTTATCTATCAGGCCAGTCCAGTTGCTACCAGGTATTAAACTCAACAAGCCGTGTAAATTCTCTACCCAGAGCCTGCAAGTCAGGGACAGAAAACAGCATGAAGGGCCCTGTTGCAGATCCCAACACGTTTAGGCGCAAAGAGCTGCAGGGGCTGCGTAAAAGTTTGACCTCCGTTTGACTCCTCGCGCTGCCAGTTGCTCCTCGTTCCTTTTCAAGCAGCCAGAGAGCGCAGCGCCACATAGTTGACCCCATGACACCACCGAGGCTTTTTACGTGTCTAAACTCATTTTGTGAATCGCATTATTATTAACCACAGATCAAACTTTGTAATAATGTGGACGATGTGACCCTTTCCTATTTTTTCGCGGCACTTTTCCTGATTGCGTTGTATGCTGTCAAATTACATCCATCCGTCTCCATGTTAATACCTGCTGATTTGATTGAAACGACTCGTAGCGTTAACATCAGGGCAAAGCGGATTAAGCACAAAATGAGCCATTGGGTGTCTTTTAAGAAGCCAAAAAACACTGACCCTGGCGCTGCGCGTGAGAGAGAAGGGAAAGTGCACTGGGGTTCGCTTTATGGCGCGTAATTACAGTGGCTTAATTACTTTATAATGCCACTGTTATTGTTTTACAGTTAGTCGTTTTCTTCCTAATACCTCCAAAATGTGTGATTCACTAAAGCCCTAAATTACAAAGTGTTTTAAATAATGTTCTAATGCAAAACCGTAAAGTTTAAAAACAGTTTAGCTTTATTCTATTAAAACAATAAGACGTTTCTTTTTTACGCAGATATAAAAATCCCACTACTCACCAAATTCTAAGTTCAGCCGTGCGTAAAAGTCCGGTGCGCTTTGGAGCGACTCTGGTCCGTGGTCCGCAGTGTTCTGGAGAATAGACTTGTAACAGCAAGGCTCTTTAAAAGCCCAGGGTCCTGCGTCAAAACGAGCAAAGCCGCATTATCGTGTTGTGACACTGTTTGTGGCACGAAGGCACATGATCGATGAGTGGACTGGGCTGGTTAGGCGCGCCATATAAAAACAGACTGTCACTGTGCCCCAACACGAGTTAACGCAGGGTTACGCTGGAAAATTGATCAAAAGTGAAGAATCAATATAACATACAAAAAGTACATAAACAATGTTTATATCAGGTTTAAAATGTTTTACACCAACACATTTATATTACAGTTATAGACTAACATTGGTATATATGCCAATTTAATTATGTTTCTGCGACTATTTTAATACAAGTATCTGAAGTCTTGTCTGCATAACAGTTTGAAAGAAGTTTTTAAAAAGTAATTGTAACTTTTAAATGATACAGAACTTTTTCTCAGAAAAGTCAAACTTTTTTTTTTAATCATTCAGCTAAAATCTCTCCTTAAATATTTCCATGGGAAATGACTGTCTTGCTCATACAGAATCCTTTAGCTTCATCCATTTAAATAATAGTTGATTTTTCATAATTTAAATAGGTGCCATAAACATGATGTGGCACGATTACTAAAGCATGAACTTTACATGTTACTTGTTCTAATTTCTGAGAACGTTCGTTGATGTGCGAGCGTGTTTATCTCTCCAGAGTCTCTGGCACTGTGCGCCTCTTCGCCAGTCTGGCCTGTGAGCGATCAATCAGCCTCCAATCGATCATGTGAAGATCCAATAGAGGGCTCCCATCTCAGCGCCGGCCTGCCATTGGTCAGCCAAGTCAAACTGGAGCAACCCATTGCGCACTGCTGTGGGGGAGAGGGACGCACGACAACGGCTGCACACACGAGGGTCTGGGATATGCAGGCTTCATTCTGCAGCACTGTTCATTCATAGATATCACAAATGAAAGTTCTTTTTTTCTTTCTCATACTGGACATTTATGCACAAACCCTATTTTGAATTAAGGCAGTGGAATAATGCTGTGATTTCTGCACTGCCAGAGCTGAAACTTAAACTATATGCTAATTACAACATGTAATAACTGTATAATTATACATCAGGTATAATCACAAGGACATTACACTTTTTAGACAGTCCTATATGCCTTTACTATTAAACATGGATGAATCAACTAGGCCTAATTAGTTTGTTACTTTAGTAATTGTATATACATGTATTGCATGTTCATATTGTATCACTATTAGATCTGTTGCTTGATTCCATTGTACATTTTCTGGGTCGTAGTCTAATAAAATAAGGCACTTTCACTGTGCCCACTGCCCGCTTGGCAAGCAGACTGTGTATTAACTGTAAATGCAATGTGCAGCTAAACTCATGTACGCGCCTCCAAAATCCATTCAGCTTATTTTGGAGGTGTTCATTTCTAACTGCAGCACTTAGAACGGTAATAAGAGTCACAAGTCGATTATTTGAAGTAACTAATTTCCGCATATTGTGATTAAGTTCAATCTTTGTAGAAGCCTGGGTCCTGTTAAAGAGGCTAATCAATACAAACTGATCTTCAATCAATAACCAATGTACTGAGTTCATTGCACTTTGACGTCATGTTACTTCATCAAAAATCAAATGAGTCTTTTTGGTAGTTTTGTGCTTGCGAAGGTGAATAAATAGAAGAGTCTCTATACAATCCCAAGTCTTTTATCTACACTCTTTTCTCGACAGCCTCTGTATCCTGGACGATGCTTGTCTGACTGACTGTGCGTCTCCGCTGGGAGCCTCTAGGTCCTCCCACACCCCCCTCCTCTCCGCGCGACTTACTGCGGCCCGGTGCGTTGTGTAAGACGCGACCTGTTATGGCCACCACTACTTCCGGGTTTCAGCAGTCTGGTCCAGATCCTCCGCTCCTCCTCAGCAGCTCCTACACACACATCCATTGTACACAATCGAGTGGAGCGACTCACGCGGACAGACATACATATACACACGCGCACACGTACGGAGCGAGACGCGCGCAGCAGCAGCAGTGGCAGCAGCATCGATCGTGGCTCCTTTAAGAAAAGCCTAAGCCAGAATTATCACCCCACCTCCTCTTGATCTTCTCTATACGCTTTTGCATAAGAAAATCAAGCGAGAAGACGAGAGTGATCAAAGAAAACGAAAGGAGAGCTGCTTCATTTTTTAACTGTGATTGTGAGCTGTAGCGACGAGGTGGTTGCGATCCCGTGGAGACGCACGTCGGACCATCATTCATCCGGTACTTTTTGACAAGCCCATTGCATTTCTTCTTATTGACTGACAGCGCAAAGTGGCAGAAAGACATGAGAGTGACCACTTTGGTATGATTTGAGCTTTGGTTTATCCGGAGCAAAGGAAGCCCCAGCGCTGCAGCTCCAAAAGGAAAAGCCGAGGACCTATCGCTCCAGCCTGGGCTAAACTTCCACAGAGCGCCGCAGAGACGGAGCGGGGGTTTGCTCCGCCGCAAAGAAGAGGGATTCTCGTGTGACATATCTTTTCTTTTGAGTTGGATTTTCTTGCTTCGTTTCCACCCTGGCCCCAGAGAGGATTTATCTAAAGTGAAAGGACGATCAGGGAGTGAGGAGGGTTATGGCGCAACGGGTACGTACCGCAATCCCCTCGTTCTTTCAGTGCGTCTTTGCAAAAGTTTCTCCCCAGTCTAGGCGCTCGCTGTAACGTGGCTCGATGTCACACACTAGAGCTGAGCGCGGACGCACGGCTCGCTCACACTCAACTATCCTGCAAAGAGAGTTTTCATTATTCTTATATTTTACACCGAACGCGCACAGGGACACCGGGAACACGATCGTATCTCACGTCGCTTATGTTTTTTAGATTAGTTTTGACAGGCCATTCACTGGAGGCAAAACGGGGGAGGGAGTAGGTGGCATGTATGGTCACATTTTTGAAAAGAAAGCGACACAATCAAATTGCTAAATAGTTCAGATGATCTTGGTTGAGTCTAAAGGAGATGCAAGGAGAATGTAGACTTGATATTCTCCTATGTGCAGTTCTAAACACTCTGGGGCATGCTTAGTGATTAGAGCTGCACATCATGGAGCTACACTCTTTTATTATTATCATCTGTATAATAATATTTCCAACAACGGGCTTGTTACACCACTACAATAGTGCACTACAAACTGGGTAAATAGTTCTCATATTTTTAGAATACATTTACTTATTATTTTTTCCCCCAAAAGTTCACTCACTGTCAATTCACATTTGCCTGATAATCACAGTGCTTGATGTGTAATAACATGCTCTGCAGTTACGAGGCTTTAAAATGAGTAAACACAGTCTCTAACAAGTGCGAGACATTTGTTTTTACATTTGTGAAATCTGCAAATCACACTGCTTCGTTAACAAGTGCCACAATAAATCTTACTCCAATATCCACTTTGAGTAATTCAGTTTTAATATGGATAGAGTTACTAAGGTTATTTACTCGAGTTATCGGTTCCCACAGTTTGTTCTTGTTTAGTTCAAGCTTCATAATCTACCTTACAACTTAACTAAAGTGTAGAAAAGTTTAAAGCCTTGGGGTAAATGTCTTGTTTTTCAAGTTTTCAAGTAACACATTTTTACTGCGCGCGTTCGTAAAACTTCGATGTAAATAACTAGAAAAGTCAGCTAAGATAGAAATGATTCTAAAAGTTTTGGGCGTCTGAAATGACCGTGGGCCGGCATGTATTTGTGTTCCGTGCAGTACGAAGATTTGCCCCATTACGGGATGGACGGTGTGGGCATCCCGACCACCATGTACGGAGACCCGCACGGAGCGCGCTCCATGCAGGCGGTGCACCTGAACCACGGGCCGCAGCTGCACTCGCACCAGTATCCACACACGGGACACACAAACACCATGCCCCCCAGCATGGGCTCCTCCGTGAACGACGCGCTCAAGAGAGATAAAGACGCCATATACGGGTGAGTAGTGCGGCTGTAAAGCGGGACACAAGGGAACACGAGGGGTGGAAGAGAGAAGAATGGAGCAAAACGAGAGAAAGCGTTTGTTTTGTTTCCCCTGCAGCCCTTTGTCCATTAAGTCAGAGCAAAGTTTGACACGTTTCTCAGCGGCAAACAACTGAACAAATACTCGAGGTGTCACATGAAATAAAGCTATAGGTTACTCTTTGGAAAATGCAATTTCACAACATGGCTTTTGACCTTTAGGAAAATATATAAACCTTTTACTTTTAAAATAAAATCGGTTGAATTCATATTGCTCTCCTAAAAGAGTTAAGTTGTTAAGATTTAACAGTGAAATTATTTTATGAAAGATTAAATCACTTTAGCAAATATTTTCCCCAAATTAATCTAGTTTATTAAGTGGTGTTTTGCTGCATGTGTGTGTATGTTTGTCCTTGGCATCCGTCTCATCTAAAGGGCAGTGATCTAGAAATTATAAATATTCCACAAGTTGATCCCAACATATAAGGTAAAAAGCGAGCCCAGCAGAAGAGGCTGAGTGAAGGAGCCAAGATGTAATCACACGGGCGCGCACTCGCCGCGCTCTCCCGGAGCTGTGCAGCGGCAGCTCGGTCCCCACGGACTCCTCGTGGAAGAAAGGCTCGGCTGCTCAGTGCAGCCGCAGTGTGTTGACCCCAGTTCCGCTCTGACATTTAACGTTGTGTGTCTATGTGTGTACTCCCATACAGGCACCCCCTGTTCCCTTTGCTTGCACTGATTTTTGAGAAATGTGAATTAGCGACGTGCACCCCCAGAGAGCCCGGCGTGGCGGGAGGAGACGTGTGTTCGTCCGAGTCCTTCAATGAAGACATAGCAGTGTTTGCGAAACAGGTTAGCACAAGTTGCACTTTAATCCTCGTTTTGGGATTCTGAGCTGCTCTGACTGCACCCAGGATTATTTTAGTATTCACAATACCTGGCCTAAATTAATAATAATAAAAAGTTAGACTGTGGTGAACGCTCTGTAGAATAAATTGCAAAAAATAAAACGCAAATGATGATCATGTTTTATTAATTTGGGATTCTGACTTTAAACTCATTGCCTTTTCTTCTTCTTGTTCAACTTTTCCAGATCCGGGCAGAAAAACCTTTATTTTCATCAAATCCAGAGTTGGACAACCTGGTAAGAACTTTATTATTTTCCATCATATTTTGCTGCTCTAACCGTGTTGTCCGCATGGATAAGCTCGCGTGAGTCGCGTCTGTGTTGAAACTGAGAACAGTTGTGGCTGAAGTTCTCTCTCCTGCACCAGTCATGTCTGTCACTGAGCTTTGAACAACGCTTGGAAACTTGCGCCCCGCGCACTTTGCTCACGTCTGTTTCCCTAATAGCGTCCACATTGTTTAAAGACTCAATAATAATGCTCATGTTTTGTGTTCTTTACGTAAAAGCTCGGGCACAACAAACATTTCCTGGCATTTTCTGCTTTGTGAAAATATGTTCTGGTCAGGATACGGAATTGTCACGCTGGGCTGATTTTAATTGGTTTGTTTAATTTTCAGATGATACAAGCCATCCAAGTTCTACGATTTCATCTGCTGGAGCTGGAGAAGGTATGAGTCTTTGGGTCTTTCTCGCGGCGCTGCCACTTCAGACCTATGGGCTGCATTTGCATAAATGTATTTTTGCAAGTCGGTTATAATTAGCGTCAAAATCAATCACGGGGCCGTTTCTCTTCCACGTATTTAATCACGATGCAAGCTGTTACAACTGGAACGGATATCTCTGCGGCCAGATCGCGCTGCGTGTTTAATGAAGTTTTATTCTGGCAGAGATGACACGCAGGCTAAAACGTATGAGTAAAGTTTGTTGGATTTTTGAAGTGATTTTTGCGGAGGGCAAAAGGCCTCAGGCACCATCTGTAGGGAGCAGTGATATGGGCGTAAAACTGTGATTTGTGTTCTATCTCATAGAGGACAGTGGCCGCTTTATACGAATATCAAACGTGACCAAATGTATGAAAATAAAGTTACAAAAATGTATACTGAAGGCTAAGGAATAGGATTGCTCTGGGCAGGCAGTAATAATGTCATAATAAAACAGTTTACGTTAAATGTCAGTGTCACTCTGATGTAATGGTCACTACCCGGGGCAGGCACCAGTGATGAATTTAACACGCGTGTTGAGTGCGTTCAAGCCCCTGTACTCCTCTTGTCACTGCCAATTTTTAAAGATATCTCAATCTTTTGGCTCGTGCGCGCAATAAAGTCAAATATGGAGATACGCGTGGCTATGGAGGTGACAGGAAACACGCATCCTGCAGTGTAACGCATCCAGTAGTGTAACGCTGCGAACGCTTTTGTACTGGTTTGGAATTTTTACGCACGCAAAAAA
>KN488770.1:56271-68676 GCA_000787155.1 Scartelaos histophorus | reverse complement strand
AACTTTCTATAAGTGCTGTTCTTTTCTTCCCAGGTGCACGAGTTGTGTGATAATTTCTGTCACCGGTATATCAGCTGCTTGAAAGGAAAAATGCCCATTGACTTGGTCATAGACGACAGAGAAGGCGGCTCCAAATCAGACAGCGAGGAAATCACGAGATCCTCAGTGGCCCTTGATCAGGTATGTGCTGTCCACGCTGGCTGCTCAGATATTCTGCGCTCCTCCTCGGTGCTGTTATTTGCATATGATTAAAGTCTTTTCTATCCATCTGAATGTAAAATATTCAGAATAATGTTGCTATTATTGGCCCATTAAGACTTGATCCTAGATCCGACCTGGGAAGATTAGCTTCAAAAGCGACGCCATCAGCCTGACCTGTTCCGTGTCGATTTTAATTTAGCCCCACTCAAGGTCTTTTTCAGAGTTATGGCACGTTTTATATTTTATTCTATTGTATTGTTGAAAGAGGGGCATGCTGGGAAGAAAGAGTCGCTAGGTGCCATGGTCTCTTCTTGTGGAGTTCACGGTTCATTACGCGTCTTGTCAGTATTTTCTCTTAGACATGAGTGCACATTGCTTATCGAGACACCCTCCCTGTTTCTTCCCCATTTTCCTCCAAGCTCACAGCCTCAGCACAAATAAGGCGCTTGATTTTTCCCCCTATTTTGCGCAATTGAGGGCATTAAAGGTAGATTAGGGAGTGTTTCCTTTTGTTCCGATATCACAGATAAGTGCTGGCCTTCATTATGTGCTCCAGTGGCTGTTGGTACTCTGGGGACATTGGACTGTGTGAGCACAGCCATGACCCTAATGGTCCATACATTGCAGTTAAATAATGATAACTTCTGCCTGTGCGATTAGATCTATGCAAATCTGAATTTTAGCCTCTTAAAAGTTTGTGGATGAGTATCTCTTCTTGGCTAAGTGTAAAAGGTGAACAGATACAAAAATAATAAAGGATCCAAATTAAAGGGATTAGTTTGATGGTGTCACATTGAAAGTAATGAAGTGATTTGGCTAAATAATTGAAAACTGTGGACCTCCATATCTTTGAGTGGCTGTTCTGAGTGAAGTGCAGACCTCGGATTAGTGTGTTGGACTGAAAGACAGAAGAGGGAGCAGGACTATGGCCCACGAGGGAAGAAGACCCCCTCCATAAAACTGTAGGCTCAGCACTGCTCTTTTACACAGCTGCAGTTAGGCACTTTTGCATAGAAACAAGAAAACAGATCAAAATGCATTATTCAAATAGAACAATTAAATAACACAGACGCCATTGCCTCTTTGAAAAAAAAATGTACTAATGTGAGAATAAAGTTGTCACAACTTTTTTTTTTAAGTCAGATAAAGGAGGCATATGTTTTTTACTGTACACTGTGTAAAAATAGAAATAACTAAAATCCAGCAGTGTTCAGGTATAAGAAATGTGTTGTGCTTGAGGCATTGATGATTTTATTATTAACTTTAAAATAATAATAATAAAACTGTAGTTTCTTAATGACAATATGGTGCAAAATAGTTTCAGTAATATGAAGAGTTGGTATTTGAGGGGAATGTTTTGACTGATGTGTGCTGTTGAGGCCTACGTGTCCACAGTAGTAGTGTGTGTAAATGGGCTGCATGCTTCTGCCGAATACTTGTGTTGTCAGTCTATTGGCACTACTTTTCATGTCTTACTTGTGACTGAATATTTTGAATGTGTACTATATTTTATGCAATGTATCTGCAGTTGTGGGTGGGTAAAATCTTTGACAAATTTGAGATGTGTGTGCATTATCTTTTTCCATATGTATTTTTAATATATGCCCTCGGGCATAAAGTTGAAGTGGACTGGAAAGAAATGCTGAGAATTTGCACAAAAGAACAATGTTAACAAGACAGAGAAAGCCAGCTCATTTATTCATAAACCAATTTATTCCAGTGAGGCGACTGTGGCAGAAGAGAAAAAATGTCAAGAGAAAAAATACTTTGAATTGATTAAAGTGAACAATCCAACAGACTGACTTGTGCAGCATTATGCACTCAGCGTCATAAGAGTAATATTCTGAATCTTCTTTACATGTCTTTAGGATCTGCCCTTGTTTAGTCAGCCCGCCTATGCAGGCAGCTATAGAGCAACGCTGGGCCGTTTGAAAAGAAAGCAGAGCTGAGAGGTGAAAAAGTCACCGAGCTCTGCTCCAGCTTGTGAATGCAGCCCAGCCAGTTTGGGCTTACCCTCTCCAGTGTGCTGTTTGAGTGAAACTCATGTGGGGCTGTGAGCAATGCATAAGCTGCATGTTTGTGTCCAAATGTGCACAGTGATGTTCACGTGCACACTCTTGTTCACACGCACGCTCATTTTTACGTGCACAACGCTGTGTGTGTGTTCAGACCGGCCTGATAAATGCAGCACCCCCCTCAGGTGCTATGTGAGTGGAGTGACTGGTTAGCACCAGTTGGACTTTTTAACCCTTTCCTTACCGCTCTCAGGAGAACAGCACCAGCCTCATTTTAAGCCCAAAGAATTTGTATTAATATTCTTGTTCTGTTAATATTTTTATTTTATCTAAACATTTAAAGTTTAAAATAAATAAACATAAACTTATTCATAATTATATTCATTATAAATGGTAAAGTTGCTCTGTTCTCTTGCTGTATGCTGATTGCCTGTTTGCGTGGAATGTGTTCAGCCTCAGTCCAGACTTGAGCAACATGAAGCGCAGAGCATTTCCATGCTGCTGTACGTCATTTGCACAGTTGTCTTTAATTGCACAGAGAGCTCTGGGAGGGGCCCGGCAATTTGCTAATAAACTCTGAGGGGCCCGTCTCAGCAGAGCTGCAGAGCAGAACACGACTCATAGTTGTGTATGAGGCTCTGCTGTCTTGAACGCGCCTCGCTTTGATTGAGCCATGCAACGCAGTGGCCTTTGAAATAAGTTCTTTTTTTTACTTCAGTAAAGGAACAAATATCTAAATCTAATGTAAATCTAATGCTCAGCAAAAATTAAGATTGTGTGTTTTAAGTACATGTTCTAGCAACAAGTTATTCCCTCTGAACCGTGATCCAAGTCCTAAACAAAACATGTGATGCTGATGTCCTGATAACATTATTGGTGTATGTTTTGTGCTGCTGTGCTGAAGCAGGTCAGCATTAGTTTAGGTGAGTGCTCGCTCACATAATGACACCTGCTTCTCTCTGAACTCAGTGGTAACAGACACTGTCGGGGTCAGACACTATTTTCCTAATCAGAGTGCCACTATCTCTCCACCTCTCGCTCCTCTGTGGATTGAGTTACGGTCAAAGCATAAGGCACACACTTTCTTTACTTTTCCCTCTCTTATAGCGGCATGCCACTAGATCTAATACAAACTTCAGAATCTCGCTGGTGATTGTGGGTAATAGCGTCTTTTGTAGTTGAATAGAGACGAGGTTTGACCCCCACTCACCCCCCTCCTTTTCTCCTCTCCGAAGAGCTCCCCTCGTTTTCCAATGGGGACTGAATGTGGGGCGGCTGTTAAGGATTCAACAAGTGATACAAAGAGGTGACCACGTGACTCATGTGTTTCTTAGCTTCTTCATTATTGTGACGGAATAGCAAGTAGGGGTGATTCTGGTTAAGTAAATCCAGACCCAAAAGACATCAAAGAATAAAAACATTTGTTAAAATAAATATGCATAAATATATTTCTCTGAACCCTCACGATTTCTATGTTAAAACTTGGTTGTAGAAAGATCAGTTTTCAGTTTTTGGCATGTTGGTTAAGACTTGCAGCATTGTCTTTTCTTCTGGCCTGCCGTGATTTCTTTGGCTAAGTCAACAATAACCTGGCTTAACATGTGTGTACTTAGCTAATGGAAAGTTCCTCTCCCCCTTTAACCCCCTGCAAGCTCCTGACAATAGCCCTCATCACAAATAGGCCATCTCCAAGGGATTCGCCCAGAGCATCCCATCACAAGGCTATAGGCTAACACATAAACCCACGCTAAAAGAACACAGATCATTGAGAAATCACAGGCGCATTTTCATTCACGCTTTGTTTAGGGTTAGGTAGAGAGCACTAGAGTTAATGTATTTGTTTAAATTTGAGCTCACGCTGAGTAAACAAGGATTTTGAAGTGGAGAGGGGAAAAAAAATACCAAGGATTCAGTTTGTGACTTTCCAGCGAGTGTCTTGTTAAATGGACTCTGAAAGTGCGGGTAATTATCTTGATCATGTTATTATCTCTGCATGTCTCAGTGAGGTTAACCCACTAGTTTTAAGAGTACCTGACGGCTATTCATCGTAGCATACTTTAACACACTCAAGAGACACAATCCTGGTTTAGTTCTCAGCCCCTTCAGCAATTATAAGGTTATTTCTTCTTTTCTTTGTTAAAGTGAGGAGGAAGGGGAGGGGAAAAGGGGGGGGTTGCAATCTCAAGTTTTTTTTTTTTTTTCCCCTTCTTGCACGATGCATACCATTATCACCCCTTCTTTTCTTTGGGGAGCACTAATATGGCAGCCTGGGGAGGAGAGGTGCTGGAAAGTGCACAGAAGGAAGCGAGATGTAGTTTGGACAAGCACCGGTCTGGTTGGTTATCACACCGGTGGATCCTCTTCTAGTCACAGTGAGAGAAAAGCAAACACGGATTCACAATAACCCTTTCAAGGAGCTTTCACCGCTGGAGTAGAGAAAGTGTGAGGAGATATTGTGGCTGCAGCTCCATGTGTTGTCCAAAACCTGAAAAGGTCAAAAAGTGTGTTCTGTGGAATTCAGGGGCTGCAAAGCATTCTGGGCAATCGAGTAGTTCAATTTTGTAGATTAATGCTTGTGGAAAAAATGAGTAAAGACTTTTGTATAGAGTATTTTTTTAATTAGAGGATTAAATTTGTTATGTAAAAAATAATGTAAGAAATATTTTATCCATTGACCTTAACTCATATAATTTTAATTTTAAACATAAAATAAGTATAGCCACAGTGCCTTTAGGTGCAGACTGAAAGCATTAACAGTCAGGACTTGAGCACAACATTAGCCATTTTCTTTATTATTAAAAATGAATTGGCAAAGTAACATTTCTTGCATGAGTGCTTGTATGATATGGGGAGCTGGCACTGTGAGACCCCATACACCCCTCCCTCTTACATCTTAGACACAGCACAATGAGAATGCACTGGATCGGAATGCCTCACCGATCATAGCGGAATCAGAATTTCCAGCAAGGAAAATCTTTTCATGGCGAATTAAGGCTAGCGGAGGAGAGAAATGCTAATGAAAAAAAGGTATGTACGGTGCTTGAACAGCCTGAGCTCTGTGCGGCACATTTAAGAAGTTTAGCTAAAGCACAACACAATGTGGAAAATGGAATTTACTAAACAATTAAGCATTGAATTAATCTACAATCCCACAGCAGACACACACACAGTCAGACTCAGACAGGAGGGACTAAATCCAGGGCGACTCATTACAGGGCACAGAATAAATCAAGCGTACCTCTCTCTCCGTCTCTTTCTCTCTCTCCTAGTCTCTGTTTATGCATATATTCACCCTATGTGGATTTACATAGGCCATAACTCAAAGGTGGGCCTCTCTTGTCGCTGCAGTCATGTTGTTGGCTCTATAGATGTTATTTCTATGTGTTCTGCGGTCAAGGTGTGGTCTGGTATTAGACACAGGGAAAAATGCTGTAGGTTGTGTTTGTGGAAGGTGCACGAGTGCAAAAGTCTGACTGGTTTTTAGAAATGCACCGAGTAAAGTTTGTTTCATTCAAAAACGCTGAGTAATTCAACAACAACTGCACAATCCTACATTGTTTTCTTATTTCTGTATGGGTTTTGGAGCTGAGGTCTATCCCAACAACTATGGGCAGAGTATAAGCTGGAGCAAAGCCAGGTGTTGAAGTCACAGAGCCTATTCATAAATCATAACACATGTGGTTGCCCTAGTGAGCATTTTATTTGAAATGATTGCAATTGTATATATATATTTTTTATAAAGCAACTGAGATGTGAACTTTTTTGTATTAATTTCTTTCACGGAGATCTACTTTGCACACAAATGTTACAAGATTACAGTGTCCCCCATAATACTTTCTTTTCCTGATGTAAACATGTCTGCAGTTACTTCTCTCTGAAACCACTGGCTCTTCCTCACATTGGCAAATACCATAAAGTTCAAACAGTAATTAATGAAATACCAGACACTTATAATTTAGTGGATGAAGATGGGTTTCAAGAGTGCATCGAACCACCAAAATATTCATTAACTGTGTGTGGGCCCACTGACCATTCAACAAAACGGCTAAACAGAATAAAATTATACAATAAATAGATATTCAGACATAACTTTTTAACATTTCATTTGCACTTTTGCACAGTTGTGTTCACTTTGTGCCACTAAAGCATGTGCATTGTAAAGGTTGCGCTGGAATGTCAGGTTGTGTGTTCCTATCTGCGCGTATTAATTGCATGTTAGATCAGCGCTGGGCTTGTTTGGTCCAAAGGCAGCCTGTGATTATAAATAAACTCCCCCTCCCCATGGAGATGCCACCAGGCCCTGTCTGAGCTCCGCCCCCTTTCCCATGGGGCCTCCGCGTTCACCTCCCAGCAGGCATAGCACTCTTTTGTTCAATTACAGCTAACACAAGAGTTTCCCCGCACCACTTTGTAATTATATTTTAAAAGAGAGCATGTTTTACAGAATTAAAACTTAAACAATAGCTCTATGAAAGTTTAGATTTGCAGTTTTTCTTTTAAATACGTACAACAGAGGGTCCCAAGGGTGCTCCTGAGATATCCGTCCAATTCTGAATAAACAAGATTTGCTAATTTTTCAATTCATGTATTGAGAGGAGTTTTAAAAAGACACAGCCTATTCTGCGTTAACTGTTTGTGTACTGGGCATGTGGTCTGGATTACCTCACTGCATGTTCTGGACCCACTCAGTCATGCACAATGTTTCATTTTTCACTATCCCAAAGGTGCATAACGAAGGCACAAGGAAAAGTCTGTGAAAACAAAATCATCTCAATAAAGATGGGCTAGTTACTTCATCAAAGTTTAGTTTTTTTTTTAGTTTTTGTTGTTGCAGGCATTTTTTTGTTAACTATAATTTCTAATGTGTATAAATTAAATTAAACTAGACTGTAAAATTCTGTAAAATCCTATAATTTTAAAGCAATATTACATCTTCACTGTAGAGTTTTGCTGAGTTGTCTTTATTTTTTGCTGCCTTTATAAATCTACATTTAAATCTCGGACCCTCCTCTTCTAGTAGGTTTGTCTTTCTGTCCCATATTTTGTCAAACTGCTCCTAAAGCTTAATGCAAATCTAGAAATAATGTCCTTACTATTGAAACAGGAGGAGTTCAAATACAGGCATCACTTTTGACTGTGTTTCTGTGATAACTATAGCTGCTCCATGTAAAAAAAAAAAAGACAAAAGACAAAAAAACTTCTATTTCAAACTATATTTTCTTGCCTTCTTTTTAACTTTATCCCCTTTAGTTTTTAAGCAGCAAACTTGCATGTATGAAGTAACATTTGTGCATTGTAGTTTGTTATGTCACAATATAGGCAAGTTGTTGACCACATACTCTGTCATTATATTTTTTTCATTTTGCTTTTCCATACCCACGTAACTTCCAAATCTATTTTATACATGTTTTGCACTCGGTTTTTCTTCTCCTTATTATATGACTCAGGTCTACGCTAGCCTATATAATTCTTTTGGACAGCAACAGAGTAGTGCGCTGTACTGAGATGACATCAGTCTCTGCTCCTATGTTAACTTGTAACTGTTTTGTATTTTCATCTGCTAGCACTTTGAGCCAAATGGAGGCAGCCGTGGATCGCATGCCTCAGAAAGCTGGGAACTCAGACAACATGTTCACTGGCTTATTCATCCTGGCCTTTTCTCAGCTATAATCCATTCTATAAAACTGTTGCTCGCTCACACAATATCGGCCAAAAGCGTGCAAATTATGAATATAGTTTGGACGGTTGTGTATATAAAAAAATGCACGGTTTATTGTTCCAGGATCATAACATACCGTGCATACGTATATTTACAAACAGACTCAATTGCCCGTATGATGATGTCATGTGAACTTGCTAACCTGGCCCGTTGCTTTTCCTGCAGACGTCTTGGAACAGAGACCATGACGACACAGCATCCACACGCTCTGGGGGGACGCCGGGGCCCTCCAGCGGGGGACACACATCGCACAGCGGAGACAACAGCAGCGAACAAGGTAAGAAGAGTTTTTATTACTGTTAAAGAATGAGGAAAAAAAGGTGGTGATTATTATACATGTATAAATTTAGGAGCGTTAGCTAGAAAGCCAAAGTTGTTGGGAATATGTTTAGATCTGGAAGGGCATCTGGGCATCTAAAATCAATTTATACATCCTTGGAAGCAGTTAATGTTCTTTTTTTAGGCATGTTTGATATAGGGTTGATACAGATATATGGGAAACCCCTTCTTATATAAAGAAATATTGATATTGGACACAGTACATCACACATCCCTAATATTTTTACTGTAACAACATTTAGGAGTGACCTACATTCTTAGCTTGCAGTCAGTAGTCATGGCAGGTCAAGGCCCTGAGTGTTTTTATATCACATAAAAAAGACAAAGCGTTTATTGTACAGTATTACAGTAAACTGGCCGTGCGCTGTCAGTCTTTAACCTCACTGTTCTGGGCATGCACCAGTCTGCTTCAGCGTGTGTGTGTGTGTGTGTACGGTTGAAGATGGGAGTTTGGTTGTTGGTGGTGCAACAAACTGTAGGCAAAAAAGCAACTTCATTTATTATTGAAGGGAATGTCAAGGCGAGCAGTTTGCAGGGGTGCCTCTGCCGGGAGCGCCTTCCACATGAATGACTGATCGTTTATAACACTGGTCTGTCTATCTTTGTCCTAAGAATTCTGTGTTTTTTGTCTTCCTTTAGACTAAGACAGAGGGGGGCCTAAATCTGATCAAATATTTTGGGATTTAGACAGACTACAAGCGCCATATTGTGCATGTACCTCCGATGGCTAATGGTCCAGGGGCAGCCAGGCGCCATCTGATTGGTTGGCCTAATGAGTGCGCTCTGTGCTGAGTTTTGGCTCCTGCTCCTGTGACCTTTGACCTATATTGACTGAACTGACACTTCATTTTTCACATATTTCCAATTATAGGTCCTCCCTGTACATTGGAACCACCTCTTTTACTCTCTGTGATCTTCTCCCTGCTCTCAGCATTCTTCACTGTAACATATTTTTGGCGCTGTGTTTTTAGAGATAGACACTTTACATGGTTTCTTGAGCTGCTTTGTGCTTTGTTATATGAAGTTATGGCGGTAAACTTGACGTAAAATCCTAAAATGTTTCATTATTTATTTATTACTAATTGATGGCGTTGTGATAATTTGCAGATTAGCGTTAAGTATTTATTTAAACAACCATAGACCATAATGTTGTAATGAAATATGAGACTCTCTGTGGACTAAACTAAAATATTAAAGTACCACAATATTGTAAATAAGTGTGTGTTTCTTTAAGTAGCTCTAGAGCTGATATAGGGGTGACAACATGGCACAGCAGGCTACATTTTGGACTGTTCTAAGCTATATCCAGGCTAAGAGCTATCGCTGCCACGTCATTTGGGCTTGGTTAAATTGTGTGTCAGTGTCTCTGTAATCCCAGTAAGCGGGTTATTTATGTTTGCCACTTTGCTTGCTCTTTTTTTTTCTTTTTTTTTTTCTGTCAGCTTCACTCTTCCCTCATTTCGTTCCCTCTTTCATCTTCCCTGCTTCCTACCTCTCCTCTCCCCTCGTCCCTGCTCTCCACCTACTCTCTCCATCTCGCTCTTTCATGATCCTCTGCTCCTCTGTCATACTTCCCACTCGCGCTAAAGTGCTCCCTTTGTTTATCCTTTACTTTCTTTGTTTTGTCTATCCCATGTTTTATGCACGCCCTTTATTTGATTCATTCTAACTTTCCTCACTATATCTGGCGGTATTGCATCCTTATGTTATCTTAACATTTAATTTGATATAAGCAGTGGTGGAAAAAGTGTTTCTTAAGTAAAAATACAGATACAATAAATACTAATAAGTAAAAGTATCACATAAAACAAAACAAAACTTACGTAAAAGTATTAAGTACCTGGTTAAAAATGTACTTGGAGGTTAAAAAGTAAAAGTATTTTGCGTAGTAGTTTGAGATGTAATAATGTTTCAAACAATTAAAATTTTTTCTAGCTGTTTTTATTTGTATATTTTTATTTAAAATAACTAGTCACAATTTGTATGAAATAAACTGGAAAAAACCAACAAGGAAAAGAAATTTAACAATTGTCTTCCCCAAATTTCTCATGTCAGGATAAGTGTTAGTTTGTATCTCAGCGAATATGATCTTACCATCAACATCTTAACGTGTTTATTGGTTTATTTATTCGAGCAGATCAATTTTATACAATTTCAAGATGTTATGAACAAAGAATTCTCAAAAACCCAAAGGAGTAAACACTATAGAATGCTAGAGACTCCTCACATGTGGTAACAATCCTCATATGGCATCTTCTTCATAATAGGTGCTTTTGCTTCGACCACAACGATATTTTCGAACTCTAAATTTCATTGGCAGTCTTTCAAAATGAAGGGAGGATCACATTTGCTTCACACATGTCATTAAAAGTGTTCCTGGGTGTCTCTCTCGTCTCCCATAGGAGCAGACGCAAGAAAATATTTTATATTCTCTATCCCTGCTCTTGTTTCTCTGGGACATTTCTGTAAACAAGCTTTGACCCTGTAGTTAATTAGTCCCACTCTATTAGCTCAGCGCTTTGCTAGCTTTAGTTTCTAACCAACAGGCCTTTTTGTTGTATCCACAGAAGCCCTCTGGAGGAGCAGGCTGGTTGAGGCTTTGGATCACGCTTTTTCTATGAACAGAAATACTCGGAGGGCAGGGGAAAAGCTAACAGATCATATATGCGTGCGATGGTGGGGGTCCCCTTATGGACATGACCGGGCCCTCCGCTCTTTCTGCCAGTATAAAGTAGTGCTGTTTTGCTGTGTGAATTTGTAAGGACTCCCGGTGGCTACTCCGAGAGCCTGGCGTGCGAAGGCTGCAGCACGGGGCAGCTGCAGTGTGGAGCAGGGGAAGAGAGCAGAGTTTTGACTGGGGTTTTTTGAAGCTACAGGGCTTCCCTCTCTGCGCGTCAGAAACATCCAGGGAGTGAGGCGATGACTGGCGATATTAGATATGTATCACCAATTACCCAGACCATTTGTACAGTGAGCCGGGCCAAGGCAAACAGCTCCCTGTTAGGCTATATGTTACTGTCTGCATACATTTCTACTGTCTGGGAACTGGGCTGAGATTTGGAGGTGTCTGGCTTGTGTTTTTTCTTGGAGGTTTTGTTATTGTAAAAAAGAGGCTTAGTCTAGCTTTCCCAAAATGGTTAAGCTTACCATGCCTATATATAGCTTGAATTTAACTACACACGCTATTCAAACATTGTCCTGAAACTTTATTCAATGTCCAAATGATTTACATACAGTATGCAAAATATACTGTACGACTCACAATTTAAATAAGGATTCAGGTTTTTTTTTTTTATATGAATCGTGTGGCTGTTAATGCTTACAAAGCCAATATGTTTATCTGTCCCAACTTTTTTTCTTTGTTGTTCCATTCAGTTTAGATGATAAACATTTGCTCCAGTTCCACGCTGCACTTTCATTGCTTGTCATCGATTGTGCTGCAATATTCAGTCAACTATTTATCTATGGTGTGACCTATGTGCCCTCAAATGAGGTCGAGGCTCTGCAAAAAATGTACTGATCGCTGTCTCCTAATTGGTCAGTTTCCAGGCCCGGGGCGGGCAAACGGGGACACCATGCAATCAGCTGCCAGTCCATTCGTCCAATCAGGGAGCTTCACGTGGCCTTCGCAACGTCACCCACTAATTGGTCCCATTGTCCATCAGACCGGAAGAGGATGACTGAGTGTGTGTTCATGTTTGTGGGGATATGTTCTGTCTGGCCTAATCTAGTACACTGTAGTACGCTGTAGTAATACCAAGTGACCATTTCAGCATTTCTGATGATTTATTGATTTATTGTTAGAGCTCCTCATACAGCTTAGCTTTTGCCTTAAACTTTTGATTTCATGCCAATGTGCCATAAATGTATAGATTTCAGCTGATAATAAAATCTACTCTGTCAAATTGGAACTACAACTATCAAATAATTGACAATTTTAAATAGAAAAAGAGTTACTGTAAAGTTTCTGTCATTATTGTGCGTCCCCAGTTCTACTCATACTTTATAGCTGCTGTGAGGAGAAAAAAAATATTTTTAAGTTTCTTTTCTTGTTGATACCTTCTACACATTATTAATAGCAATATAGTTGAGGAGATTTGCTCAAAAAAGGATGGAATAATGTTTTTGAGT
>KN488770.1:37702-55881 GCA_000787155.1 Scartelaos histophorus | reverse complement strand
GTGTGTGTGTGCGTGCGCCGGTACAGTAGCTGCTAGACACGTTTCTCTGCCTTTGATTCCTCAGAGTGTGGAAGATACGGAGGAGTAGAAAGATTCAAAGAGGCGAGCAGCGAAATGAGCCGCCGAACAAGAAGGTTGAGGTAGAAAAGCGATGTGAACCATGTTAAAGCATTTTGATACTGATCACAGGGGCGTATAAGGGATCTATCTATGAAAAAAAAAGCACAGTGCTCCATCTTGTTTTAGACTTGAGTAGGTGCTATATATGCTCTAAATAGGAAGCTGCCTATGAAACTGTATAAAATATGCTGCTCTGTCAAAACCTAAATGTAAAAATGAATGTAAAATAATGGAAAAGTTCAACAGAAATGCTAAAATGTCAAACTTTTAACAAAAAAAGCAGTTAAAGTTTCTTCAAAATTAGCATGTTTAAGTAGCAATCAGTATCCGCACGACTTTATTGCACAATTTCATTCAAATAAAAATGAACCTGACCTCTTGATGTCATAGTAGCAGCGTGTTTATTCATACTTGACTAGTTTTACTGCTGCTCAAACAATACTATCTGCCTGGGAAAAAGACACGTCCGCCGCCCCATCGTCCAATCACGTCCCACCTTTACGATGTCGTCCGACACTCTCACACATGTGAAATGACTGAGGGACCGAAAAAAGATGTTCCAGAATAGCCTTTTATTGCCTCATAGGTGGTAACCAAACACAGCCTGGCCCGAGTTTGCCCCTGTCTAAAAAGAGGAAATTGTATCATGTTCTCAGAGTGAAGGGTGAGTTTGCTTTTAGGATTAGGGCTGGTGTCACCCTATCACTTGGGTCAGCTGGAAGAAAGGGTAACATCATGAAGGTAAACACAGGGACTTCCTCCTCTGCAGTCCTGCTCCATTCACACGTGAAACTGGCTCTTGTTTTGACAATCATTTTTTTATTGGCTTCGCTGAACATCAAATGTGTGAGAAGGTAACAGCTACAGGTGATGGGATGAGACTTGTCCGAGGTTTGAATTCAGGTTGATCTTGGTTGATTTTGTTATATTCATTTTATATAAGGCTGCTGCAAACATATTTATCGCTTTTTAATGCTGATAAATCTCATTTTTGGAATATGTATCACTTTTTAATGCTGATAAATCTCATTTTTTGAATATTTATCACTTTTTAATGCTGATAAATCCCATTTTTGGAATATTTATCACTTTTTAATGCTGATAAATCTCATTTTTTGAATATTTATCGCTTTTTAATGCTGATAAATCTCATTTTTTGAATAGATTTTATTTCTACTGATCAAAAAACAAATTCAAAGTATAAAAAGTTTCAAAAGGAGCGCTTCCTGGACCTCCAGAGGATAATACACAGTAGAAAAAAACAGTAGAAAAAACACAGTGGTGCTCTTTTATTTATTAATAAAACCATTTTATTTCAACCGGTGAGTGCCTTGGATTTTTTGCATCTTTAAACAAATTCAAATTCAATCCAAATCGCTATTATTATTGAATTTACAAATCTAAACGAGACAATTGGTGACATTTAACACATAAAACCGTCTCATTGTGGAACTCTGCCCCAAACCACATGCTTTTACTGACGGCGGTTTGGCTGTCAACGCTTTGATTAAAAAACAAAAAACAAAATCGCAGTTATATCACTCACGATTAGATGATGTCAGTCTCTTGTAAAGTTTGATGAATTGACTAACTCTGCATTTTTTGTAAATAAGATGCCTCTAAGAAACAGAATTGTGTTTAGTGACCCTGCACGCCCCCACTATCACAAGTGCTTCATTTGGCACGGCCACACACTAACAATATTGTGTCTGCATAATGTACATATTAATTTATCATATGCACGCGTTAGATTAGACGATCTAAGTCACGGTGTCGCGCATTGTAGCTGTATTCTTGTTTTTAGAGATGTTGTTTTGAATCATTTGAATACACAACTAAACCCTCTTTGATTTGAATAAAGACAGTCGAAGTTGATTTGTTCCAGTGAGGGCGCACGAGGGAGAGGGAGATGTATCTTTAGCTGCTATGTTATAATTGTGGCACGCTAATGATGTAGACACATTCTCACTGTCTGTTTACAGGAAGCGCTCTTCTTTAATTTGCGACTGGCGTGAATGCCAAATGCCTTTATCTAATTACTGCTGTTTGCTAAAAGACACTATTTACACACACTTTTTGCCTTGTAAAGAGTGGCTGAGAGAATGTGGAGTCAAACGTGTAGACATGACACATACATGTTTTTTTTTTTTTGGATAATTATTTTATTTTTGTGAACTGAAAATACGCAATGATATTCTCCTTTAGTCAAAAACTTGGCAACTGAGGGATCGCGAGGTTTATTTTTGTGGTGTAATTTGCTTCTCGTGTAATAACAGACTTGAAAACGGGATGGCACTTTTCTGAAATTGCTTGTCTCTTTTAGAATATACTTTCTTTGATCCTAAATGTAACTTCGGGAAAGACAACGACTTTCACTTTAAAGCCTATACCGTGTGGTCATGTGGTGAGCTGTAGTATTTTCAATTGTACAAAAACTTCCTGTATCATACTTCGCTTATGAACGATAACAATATAGAAACCACTGAACCGCAATCAAAACTGCTTTTCTTCTGCATTTGACAAAGCATATTGTTGAATTGCAGCTTTATAATTTGCACAAATGGCTTTTTAATTAATAATCTACTATCATGAATATTGTCAGCAAAGTGCATATGAACTGCTGCTTTTGTAAAAATATGTTAAGCACTGAAAAGGAGCTAACTCAAGTGAAAAAGACATAGGAAGTCACAGCTCAGAAGTTTAGACAAAAGCCATGGAGACAATGCAGACCTGAGTGAGAATAGTGCATGGAGCAGTGCATATAGACATAGGGCATTAGGACTTTGTTTTGTAGAATGCCATTGTTTTGTCTCTCTTTCTCTCTCTCTCACACACACACACACACACACCTCTCACACACTCACTCACACCCAGGGAGAACAACAACATTTATTTAAGCTTTTGATAAAGAGATTAGCCCCATCTTCCTTCACTCTTAAGCTGGCCAAGGGGGTCCATGTTTAGGAAATCCTTGCTTTCCTGACTCATATTGTACAGAAAACCTGGATCATTTAAAACATCTGATAAGACCCTATTTCAGCCAGTGGGAACATGCACATGAATCAAATGTTTTCAGTGATATTACAGGGCCTTGCTGCGCTAAAAATATTGCCCAGTGTTTTGATATATGTATTATTAGGCCTATCACAGTGGTTGGACTTGAGCTTAAAGCTACAAACAGCAAAGCGCTAATTTTAGCCTCCAAAGAGGATAAGGATAAATAGCTTGCTGCCAGTTTGCCATATGGTCTCTTGCCGATTATATTGTGTCAGGAATATTTCACCCCCACCCCAATGACACATAAACACACATCTGTTGTTTCAGCATGAACCAAGCTAAAGATCTTACAAACAAGCAGTTACTTCAATTTCAAAAATCCCCTAAGGCAAATGCACCACTCTAAATACGTAATTTTATTTTAGTTATTTGATAATATTATCCAAATTTCACATTGCATTATAATTATTAAACACGCACGTTGA
Source organism: Scartelaos histophorus (assembly GCA_000787155.1). Lineage (NCBI taxonomy): Eukaryota > Metazoa > Chordata > Actinopteri > Gobiiformes > Gobiidae > Scartelaos > Scartelaos histophorus. The sequence continues at coordinate 52,279 of KN488770.1, read as the reverse complement.
CCCTATATATCGCCACTCCTATTTCTGCAGACTTTGACTTTTATCTTACTTGTTTTCCACACAATATCCAGTCATCTCCCTCGTGACCATTATGCAGAAAAGTAATGGTAGTTCTTAGTAGACAGCAATAGTTCATGCTTTTGTAAGAATAGAAAGAAATGTCAAGTTGAAAGTGTAATTTCCAGACAGGAAATTGTTGTTGCGGCGATGGCGGCCTCATCCAGTGGTCCTTTTTATCCACTATAGCTTCCAGCTGCAAGGTAACATTTGGCCTCTGCTGTAATCTCCTGGTTTCTATTCCCAGTTGTAAGTGAGCCCCATAGAGGAATATAAAAAGTGCGTCCCCCTCTCTCTCTCTCCCTCACATGCATATGTTCACATGTAAATGCACTCTCGATTATTTTCCCTCTCTCTTCCTCACGCTCTCTACCTCAAATTGAAATAATTCAATTTATGGACACAGTTCCAGACCTCCCCGGCTAAGACCATTATGCATGGAGCCCCCCTTCTTACGAACAAAAGAAGTGCAGAATTTACCAGCCTGCGCTCCCAACAACACCCACACAAAGCCAATTTCATGCCAAGAAAACACCAGCACCGACCGCCATTTTTGGTCAAACCCCGCACCTCTAAGTACATATCTCTTAACCAAATATGGGTCAATATGGCTGGAAGCTCCTTGGAATCTGCATAATTTGATAAGCAGTGTGGGGTCCTAAAATTGTACGGGCCCCACATGGTAAGATTTTAGTTGCCAAAAAGTTTTTCAGGACATTTTATCCAACTTATCAAACTTTTTGAGGTATGTTTCAACTTTTACATTAAACATTCTGTGTGCAATAATTCAGTAGGCTGTTGTGGAAAATGGATTGTGCATTTACTCCTGAACAAAAGTGACGCATTCGATTTTGGATTTTTTGAACTAAAACACAATAGTAGAAAATTTGTAACGGATGAATCTTTTATTTAAAAAGCAACATTTCAGACGTGAAAACCTATAAAAGTAACCAATGAGAGTCTCTTGGGAAGTTCTTGATGGATTTTCCTTTGTTTATGGCCAGAGCTTGACCTGTGGCTGACCTGGGCCGAGCCTGCTTCTGTCCATTCTCTCCCCTTTTGACATGGATACCTGCTTCAGGGATCCAAACAGGGAGATAAAGAGTTCGGCGAAGTGTTTGAAAAGAAGGCTGATAACAAATAACTGAAGGTAAACAGGAGTGCGCAGAGGGTCGGGCATTGACACAGTGTGTTGTGATGAAACCACGGCAGGCCACTTGTGCTACACACACAAACTCACATTAGGATGAAACCTGATAGTCCCTGTTCGCTGTGAGCCAGTGAAACTCAAAGAGATGTGCAGGGGACCAGAGGGCTGAGATCCTCTGTGATAACCTTTAGTAAAGATGCTAATGGCGGTGTCAACCTTACACACTTATACCTTTTGTTGCCTCTGTCCCAACATTTAAGGCATGTTGTTGAGATCAAATTTCAAGTCAGTGGAAATTTCAAGAAAGTCTGTCACTGTGCTAGTCACATTATTAGCTTCTCTGCCCCATCGAGAGTCTCTAAGCACAGAGGTCATACTTTTACAGGAAGTCACCCTGTAGAGAGGTCCAGGAAGTACCTCGGCGGGACCGCGTGCCCCGAGTGTCCATGGGGGACATATCACCCTTGTCCACATGGGGCCCACGCAGCACAGGAAGTAGGCCTGCTGTAAAACCCACTCATTTCCTCTTCCTCTCCGAGTCCTGTCCCCTAACGCCTTATCTGGGGAGGCTGATAGGACTACAAATCCCCCAAACACCACATCCTGTGCCTATCAAGGACGCAATGACAAGAAGCAGGAAGTCAGAACGAAGGCACAATCAACAATAGTTTGAACTTGTTAGTAATACCGTACAGATGGTTCTATTTGTCACAAAAACTGATGAAATGATGACTAATTGGACACATCAAATTGCCTTGTTTTTTGCACATCCAACGAATTTTCATTTAGTCAATACATCCGCATTTTGTCCAGCCATTCTTGCAGCTGTCCAAACTTTTTATGCAATAATAAAACATGGCCCTTTCAGCACTATAGATGACACTCTATTGTGGAGAGAAAAAAAAACATTTTCTAAACCAACACTGTAGGCTGAGCTCTGATAACAAAATATCCCTTTTTTAATGCAGGGGCCCAGTATTCTAGTCAGGGATGTTAAGACCTTATGTTATCCCAAAAACCCTGCGTGTAAGCTAATGCGCTATTATTAGGCCGTTCCACCGCAGGGTTAGCATGCCTGTATTATCTAACTACAGGCTGCAGTTTGGCTGGCACTGATATTACCATGAGTGGGAAAATCCTTCTGTATTATACATGTTTATCTGCGCCCATGTCAGTCAAACTCTGTATACTGTAAAATAATATGTTTTGGCACTTATGCTTTAAATACTGTATGGGAGTGCTATTGGAGAGAGTCTGGGTAGTGAAATTATACATGTTTAGCTAATTTTAGGTCATTAAAGGGGTTGGTTTACAACTCAAGAGGGGTATTTATAATTATATGAGAATATTATGTTTCACTGTGTTTAGCTGCTAAATCTTAATCTGAAATGACTTTGGTGATTCAGAGCTCACTCACGTTTTTATATTTGGATTTGGTTTTAAGACAAAATACATAAAATCTAAAACTGTAGTGCCCAGACCTACACTTAAAATATGCTCTGGTTCTAGAGTACATGTGCTCAAAATAACAGTTTAACAATTAATATAAAAAAGCCCAAAAACTACTGCTTTCATGGAGATGTTACTGCTTTCCCTGGAATGTTGCATGGTATGAAATTAAACATTTCCATCTATCATTTACTAAATTATGGATGTTTCTATTGCTCAAAAATACAATAATTCCTGCAACACTCCACAGATCTGAACTGTAATGGAGCAAATAAATAACATTTCCATAGAGACAAGTCCACTAGAAAAGTTGTGCAGTGCAGCTTTAATGATGCCGCTCGTACTATTGAAAGCGTGTTGTCCCGTGTTTAGATTGAAGGACTTTGGATCGCCCTTCAGTGCATCAGCTGACTTTTGGAGAGACCTCGGTGCCATTGTGCTGTTAAGTGCTCTTAGCTTTTGTTATGGTCCTTGTCCCCGCTGCCTCCCCTTCCCCCTTTCCATACTGCTACATTTTCCTCGTCTGTCTCTTCCTCCCTGTGCGCTGTACACTTGAGCTCGCCCATTCAGAGGTGTCAAAAGCCAGTGAGGCAACCAAACAATCACAAGGGCGAGGGGTTTTAAGTGGGAAAGAATCAAAGATAAGGCTGGATTTAAGCAGAGGGTCTAACTATGCATGCATGCCTGATACTTCTTAAATGTTGAGATCATGAAAAAAAGCTATAAACAACCAATAAACTGCAGCAGGTGTCTAGTTTTAAAATATTTTAACACTTGTAATCTTGTAAGAACCATGCACATATGACACTGTGGGAGAGAGGTGTTTGTCTGTCCTTTAATGGTTCATTCTGCGTCACCTCTCCTTCTAAAAAGCTTTATTTTAATACCCACTTTCACATTTTGAGGTACTCTAGACTTAAGATTCGCTGTTGACATGGAGCATTAGTCTAATTTTAAAAGGTGTAATTCATATGTGCAGAATTAACATGCATTTAGTTTGGTTTTACCTCTTTTTCTCATATTTCTCTTGGTTCCTGTTACTCAAATAAGCTGAAGTACTTAAAATATAGCAAACCAAAGATTATTGTGAATGCATTTAAGCCATAAGCAACATATTTCTGCCTTATGTGTTTCTAAAGTGCTCCCATTTGAACTCAGTCTGGCCTTCTATCATCAGCTTCAAAAAAGGAAAATGGCAACACAAAGACAGCAGAGGAAAAATCAATAGTTACACAGTAAAAGTGCTCAACATGAAAGGATGAATTGGCTGCTCAACACTCTCATTCTAGGTTATACCGTCTCTTCCACCTTTTGTTTTACTCTTGACTGGTCTGGAAGCGGGAGTGAAAGCCCGTGTGTGCGCGTGTGTGTTGTGTGTCGGTGCGTGGTTTTAATGTCGAGTGGGTGCCCTGGGCTGGGGGCAGTTTCCAGCGTGTCAGCCAGCCTGTGGTGATGACCCTGCACTGGGGAAAATGGCACATGGAGAGCACTCACATTTACACTGACATTTTTGCCATCACCTATGGCTATGTCAACAGGCCTGACCCCCTCCCTCCTCACAGCAGCTATGGCTTCTGCTGTAGCCACTAAGAAAGAGACGAAAATACACACAATATAAACCACTCTATGATATTTAATAAAGATAATTGTATTTGTAGAGTGCTTCCCAGGTCATTCAATAGACAAATAATACAATAAAAATAAAAAAAAACTCTGAATAATGTATGTTAAATGTATGTAAAATTAAATAAAATCATCTTTTTGTACGTTTCTCATGTCCATCTTGTATCTGAGCCATACATGTTCGTTATTAAGCAGAACTTGACTTACATTATTCTCAAATCTCTTTCTAATTAGAACCGCCAATCTGGTAAATGACTCACCACTTCACCTTCACTATATTCACCTTTAGCGCACAAAACTCATGATTTACCACGGCTCGGGTTGTTATTGCACGTTGCCTTCTATTTTAGCTATAATTATATCAGCGAGATCGTCTTTAATTAAGAATGCAATTACCTTCTTTTTGTTGTTAAGATACAAGGAGGCAGTGTATTATGTAGCGATGGCACGTTTCTTTTGTCTGTTTAATCAAATTGACCTTTATTTGGATGTCAACATGTTAAGTGATGGTTGGCACTTGCCGTTCGCAGTAAAGAGACTCTAGACTTACCAACTTGTTCGATAGACTTGTGCCACTGTCGCTGGTGCACCAAAGCTACATTGGAAATCCTACAAAAAAAGTCTAAAAGCGCTTCTCAACTTGGGAATTCACGCAATATTTGACTGTAGGAGGGGCTTGCAAAGGTAACCCCCACTGCCGCTTGGCCCTTGTAGCCCCCTTTCTAGTCTCCAGCTTATGAATGGCCTGAATACAATAAGCGGCATTTTTTCTCCTCTCTCCTTCCCTCCTCCCTACTTTCCTCCCTCTTCCTAGCCTTCCGTTGCCCCTCTGAGGATTGCTGGGAATGTAATGTATGTGTGTTTGCATGTGTGTGCTAAAGCGGGCTAAAAGGCAGAAAAAAGGAGAAATGGTTAAAGAGAGGGAGAGGACTGTGTGTCTAAATTTCACAACTAAATGTATGTATCCCATGTGGAAGTGCGCATGAGGCCCCTCTAGGCCTGGGTTTGGCCTGCTGCAGTCGGGCTGGGGTCATGTGAGCTTTTCTGGGGTGTGAAACTCGAGGAGTGGCCCATGAGGGATCAGCTCCAGGTCACTCGCACACTCAATGACACTCTCACACAACAAATAGCCCATACGCTGTAACTGCACCGTCATAAACTGTACGCTGCCCCTGCTCTCTTCCACGCACTATAAAACCTGGCAAAAACATCTCCCAAAAATGCTTAGCCATCTGTGGATCATCCCCGAATGGAATACAGCCCAAACCAGAGCTAATATTCATAACCTTTATTCCCGTGAAATTATTAGAAAGCTAAATGTCATAATTTTCTCTGTGCTAGAAGCGACGTGTCTGACAAGATTGCCTTTCTCAGATGACTGACTAGTGAAGCGCTGGCTGTTAATTTGCCAGGCAGCAGAAAAATGGCTGACACCTCGGATTGGCACGTGTGCCCTGCTGTAAAGGGGACAGGTAGTACCATCCCAATGTTTTACATGGGTAATAATCAGATCATAACAGATTAGCCTAGATTCTGTTTGATAATGTCAGGGTACGTCTTGAGATAGAGATATGTGGAAGGTTGATGAAGACCAGGAAACTGGACACCAAGACACAATGGTGCAGACGTTAAACAACCCAAAGCAGGACTGCTAAATTATATATGTGTAACTAATTAATTCAGATATGTTTGTGTTGCTGTCTGCCTGACTTTATGCACTTATGTATTTAACTTCACAGTTAAAAGTGCATTAGTGCTACTAAATCACCAGTGCTCTGCAAAACCCCTCTATGCTAGAGCTGCAGCTGACACTGAGAGGAGTAATGAAGTAGGAGAGAAGGAAGCCAGAATGAGACATGAAGTGCTGTGGAGGCTTATAGAAAACCTACTGAAGCCGAATGAGTGCTCAAGTCACTGTGTGTTTCGCTAACACTAACGAAGCTAGTTAAAATGAGCACTAACCTAGTTTATATGTCATTATCTGTTTGCTGGCATATTGTGTTTGTGAGAGTGTGTATTTGTGTATACAGCGTGTGAGGGGACTGATAAAATATTCCTTCCCTTGGTTGGCCCGGGGGCATTTCAACTGCCCCTGGCTCCTTCCAGTCACTGGCCTGCTCCCTAATTGCCACACAGTCTCTCTCTCTCCCACACACACACATTTGGGGCTTCTGTGGCAGAAAACTCACATCCATAAAGAAAAAGCATAGATGCGTACATACAGACCAATGCACACATATGCATGCATGCGTACACCACTCATGAACACGCACCCCCACTGCCCCGCATTGATTCCTGTCCACCCCGGCCCCCCCTTAGCTCCCCCTCAGCTCCTCCTCTGTGTAGTTTCAAAGACGTCATGGGCGATCAGTAGGCCGGGTCCAGAGTTGTGCCTGTGGCTTTTCCTCATGGCGAGAGTTGAGTTTATGCTAGCAGGTCTTTTCCTGCCACTGGATGTATGCAGCCCACAGTTACAGGCTGCTGATGCCCGTAATGAGCCTGGCAGCCTGGGTATGCAGAGGGAAGGCTCACTGCTCCACTGGCTCACTGGCCTCTTCAACTGCCTTGCATTTGACTGACAACATGCACTACTTACTATCTGGGTGGATGGATTTCGAAGTATTTCACTGTTCTCTTTATGCCAGTCCAAAGCCTGTGTAGCTATGGAGAATCTGCTATTGAACCCAATAAACAGCAATGTAGAAAGAAAAATCAAGAATGGATTGAATAGTGATAGTTTCATAACATTGGTTGTTGAAATAGCTGCATTCTATCCATTCTTTGTATCATTTGTGCTGAGATTTGCTCTCCCTTTCTCCTAGCTAACACTGCTGACATTTCCACAACATGGCTGCCAGACACAGCTCCAACACCTTTCCTGTGTTACTGTTCCCTGCTCCCTCGGTCATTCTCATCCTGCTCCTGCTGCTTCTACTTTGACTGTGAGGTTAAAGGAAAGCACCAAAATCAGACCCAGGCGTTGCAGGGGCCACTCATATCAAATTGCACCTAATGTGGAAAAGCAAAATACAATGACTAATCCCATATTCTTCATTTTGCCTACTATGAAATGCTACGTACAGTAGAAGATAATGTTGTGTCAGTAAGTCAACTTAAGATTATTGCTATTTTATGATTACTGGCCCATCTATCAACTTTGGCATGAGATTTACTAAGACCTAATAGTGTAATGTACTTGCACTGTGCTTAATATAGATCAAAAATATGTTTACTGTATAAGAATTAATACATAAAACATAAGTTGATATAGATAATTCTGTAATATATGTTTTTTCATAGTAATAGTAGCAACGACTCCTCAGAATCATAATCAGAATGTGTCATTTCAGCATAAAAATGACACAGAAACAAAACCCTGCACTCTGGTCCAGGTTATCAGCAGCATAAAAAAAGTTTAGAACATTGTACATCAGGTGCAGGCTTTAAAATGCCCGACGCCCGTGTCCATTTTCTAAAGTGCTTCTAAGTTAGTGCTATTTCATCATCATCATCATCCTCATTAAGCTTATTATTATATATTTTATTCTTTACTGTCTCTTCTCCAATGTACCTCACATTACAATGCCCTTAACCATTTCTCACCTTTTCTGCTTATGCTTGCACCAGTCCACTCCCCCACTCCCTCACCCACAGTACGGTACCATGGCCAGTTCGCCTCTGTCTCCTAACTCCTCTAACTTGCATGGGACAAGCCCCACGGTTTGTTATTGTAGGCTTTGCTGAACATGAGCCGGTCTTTACAACGGATTGAAAGCATTTGCTTCCAATGAAAATCTGGTCTTAGATTACAGGGCCCAGGCTCAGCTCCTCTCTCTGCTCTGTTCCAGCCGTGGCAGAGACACATAGAGGAAGAGAGAGGAGGGGGCTCTTCTGGTCTGAAACAGTAGGCTGTATAGAGCCAGTTGTTAAGTCTGGGGTGCATTTGTCCTGGGCTAATGATGTAACTTAAACTTGAAATTGGAGTGTGCTTCTAAACACAGAGGGCTCACGGGAGTTTGATGGGTGGGGTTAGTGGGGTTTCTTGTACCACTTTGGGCTTTAGTAAGTATTGAGCTTCTCTATAGATGAATTTTGGTACTTTTTATCAACTGTATTGTATTGCATGTGTGTTTGTATTTTGTTCAGAAATACATTACCTGTCTGTTATTTAAATAGATGCTGAACTTCTTACTTGCTTTCAGGATTACGTTTTTCAGACTCACCAGATCGGCTCCTTTGCACTGTACATTTCCTTTCTGAAAACCCTCTCTCATCACACCTGACTCCTAATGGCTGCATGGCTGGATCACATATGCATCAATGGCATTCAATGGCAACATTCAATCTAGTCTTACTTTCCATAATCACAAGTAATTTCATAAACATCATAGATTATTTGGTCTATTTTGGTCATCACCACATAACATGCATGGCTAATATTCAGTGACTAGTGTTATGTTGGTGTGGAGGTGCCTCCCTTCCCCCACTCTCCGAAGCATCCCCTCTGCTGCTACCAGTGCTTCATTAAAAAGCCTTCAATATTTGTGCATATGTATCTTGTGCTGCCAGAACAGTTGGACTGATGAAGAGGGGATGAGAACGCACTCTGGCCCAGTGTTGTTTCGTATGGATCATTGCGAGCCTCTCTCTCCTAATGGTGTATATAATTCAGGTGCCCTCCAGGCATGCTTTCAGGAATTCTTTTGCCTGAGGTAATGGGGAGCAAAGGCCTGGTTTTAGGCCCTTGATTATTCCATTGATGTGGCGGGCTGGAAAAAAGTCATCTCCAACCGGATTAGCGCCAACATCCCCATTAATTATCGATGAATCAGGGCTTAGGGTTTAGCTAGGTGCTGGGTGTCGCCCTCTGTAAGTTAGTGCAGCACGGGTTTGCCTGAATGTAGTTATCTCCCAGTGCCACAGTGAATTGACATAAAAGCTTAAGAAGTGCTTTGTGTATAATCAATAAATAAGCATCCAATTCTGCACACTGCTTCAGCGGTTTTTATTTTAGCTTCTTTCCTTTCCCTCTTTTTCCCTTTATGAGGACAAAAGTCACTTATCTGCTGCTCAAATTTTCCTGCAGCATGTGTTTACCTTGCCTCATGTTTCTTTTATTATTCTCAAGCAGAATGTTGCTATATGGATAATAGCAATTAGACTTTGCACAGACGCAAATAGAATCATGAGTCTATAGAATAAGCTGCAGTAAGTGAGTCTCGCTCTTACTGTGTGGAGTCTGGTGAATGCAGAGAAAAGGCCTTGGAGTGTCTGTCCCTGCATGCTCAAAGACTCTAAGCTGTCTCAGTGTTCCCCTAAGGTGAGGTTAACTGGCCTTAATAGAGCCTTATCAAAGCCCTACAGGTTGCTGTAAGCAGCCATGATGCCATTGTTATGAAAAGCAGCTAGCTTTGTTATTGCTGTTTGTGCCTCTCACTTTCGTTTTTCCACCTATTTTGCTTTTTGCTTTTATTTTCTGCCCCCCTCCTCGTCGTTGCAACCTTGCCTTTTGTAGTGTCGTGTTCCTTTTTCCACCTCAGGTAAAATGGCAGAATGTGGTGGGGTGACGCTTCAATAACTATTTTCCCCTCAGGATAATAAAGACTAAATCTCTCTGTCATTTTCAATTCTGCGCCGGCTTGGATGGGAGAGTGGGGAAATGCGACCTTACAAGTCCTTTGTGCTCCCCTCCTCACACTCAGAGACGCAGCGCTTGGTGTGTTTTCATGTGGCGGGGAGAGCAAAATGAAAGGCAGGGTTATTTATAAATGTATTAAAAATGAATGCATTTATGAGGTGCTGTTTTCCAGCCATTCTCGCTTCGCATTGTTGTGTCTCTATACCCCTTAGTCTGTGCATACAAAGCCCTCTAGAATTCCTTGGAAATTGTATTTATTCCCTTTGAAGGAGGATGCGTCACAAATTCAGGAAGTAAACAAATAGTGAGACTAATTTGCTCTGTCTTTTCCTGTTTGTGTCATGTGACAGGTGACGGTCTGGACAACAGTGTAGCCTCGCCAAGCACGGGGGACGACGATGACCCGGATAAGGAAAAGAAGCGCAACAAGAAGAGAGGAATCTTCCCCAAAGTGGCCACCAACATCATGAGAGCATGGCTTTTCCAGCATCTAACAGTAAGTAGAAGTAAACTCGTGCACAGTATAGCTTCCTACACAGCCAAAGGCGCTCTCACTCTCTCTCACACACTTAAGATACCAATCCGTGCTCATTGACACCACAAGAATCCACTCTTTTCTTCAGTCTATCCCAGTGCTGGTATGGGGAACACTTCAAAGACAAGGCCTGTGTAATCTGCCGGCGATCTCTGCTGAAACTGAATAACGTTGAAGCTAAGGAGAGACGCCCCTAGCCATAGCTGCTGCAGATACATAAATGAACCTTATTAGAAACAAATCTGTCATTATTCAACAAATGTCGGCGATTCGAGGGTTTCGCATTTGTTTTACACTATTTAAGATAGGAATACCAATATCACAATTGTTCTCAACTCACAATTTGGGTGTAGGATTGTAATTCTAAGTTAACTTCAATAGTCCACCGTCTCCTTGTTTCCATGGAGATGCTAACTAACCAATTACAGGTCAGATCTGTGGAGAACCTTGTTATGGCGTTTTTACTAATAGAACATCTGCACACCTGAACAAATGCAAACTAGTTATGCTTTTGCAATACGGTGGAAAATTCCAGTCAAGGCAATAACATTTCCTTGAAGACAAACAGATGGCGGAGTCTCTACCAGAAAAGTTGCGTAGTGCACCTTGAAAGATACACCTTTTTCCCCCATGCCTGAAAAGACCTTTGCACTGACTGGTATATTACAAATTGGTTACATCTTACATCATTGTAGTTCTGAGACATTTCACATGTAATCAACTCAGACTGCAGACCACAATTTAGATTATACTCAGAGGCACTACTAAAAATAACTTGACATAGTGGAAATGTTTACTGGATCTAAATTACACTGTTTGCAATCTAACCTATACTCCCAATACTTCTCCCAAAATGTGGAAAACATAATACAGTTTGGCTGGGGTTGAATTTCACCAAGCATCACGCAAGATGCTGTGAAAAGTAATTTGGTTGTTGGATTGTGAATATTGCATGAACTTTTTATATATTTATTGCAAGTCTTTTCTTTGATCTTGATGCATGATAAGGTCTATGAGAATCATTTCACTGTTTACTGGCCATATGGAAGTTCGCTGCATTTCAAATAAGAGTGTGTATTTGCAGGCAAGGCATTCTTGGACTTTTTTTTTTTTCCATCTGACCCTATCCCCCAACCACTAACTCTTCATTGTCCGTTCACCTCCCTCTCCCTAACCCCAACCTCAACCTGTATACCTCAGAAACCTTGAGGGCCGCAGAGGAAAAGGTGTTTGAAACATGCACACTTCCTCCCCAAAAGCCAAATGTCATATAACACCAGGGCTCCAGCTTATGGGAGGCTTGTTCACTCTCAGATCTCCAACAGTGGGAAGGATATACGCGAGTATCAAGGGAGCGAGGGAGAAGAAAAGAGTGGAGAGGAGAAGGCCAAGGAGGTGAAGAAGAGGGATAAGGGGAATCTGTGGAACCCTTCTCTGCTCTCAGACACTAGTCTTAAAGTACAAGATGGGCTCCGGACACACTGTGCATTTTTGGGACAGTGTGGGTTCAAAACTGTAGTCAAAAAAGACTGGAATTTTCAATGTCAAACAGGATTGTCATTATAACACATTTTGAAGTGCGATATATTGCTTAGTTAAAATAGACAATAAGCTGAATATACTGAAACTAATTTATGCCACTGACCCAATCACCCAAGAGTAGATCTAAACCACAAAAACTATTCTAAATCTGCAATACTATTAAAAAACATGGGCTGCAATAAATACATAGCAGAAGCAAGCACTTGAGTACTTACTTTGCTTCTGTAATGAGTCATAGAAACTTTTATGGCTTAAATCTTATCATATAGCCAAAAAATAACCCAACATTTCATAGCAGTGCTAAGTACTTATGTACACACAATAAATATTCACTCCAAAATGATATTGTTCCAACTTTCATATATTGAATGCTCAAGTCATGATAGTAATTATCGTGATAGGCCAAGTGCTAAAAATAATATTACTGAAGAAAAAAAGTTGAAAATATTTTCAGCTTTGTCTATTATTGGATATTACATAATCCTGCGAGACCATTTGTTACTAGTGGGCTGCTGCTTTTTCAGTCGATGTCAGTTTAGTTTATTTTGTTAATGATTTCACAGCTGATTTCATATAATCCTTGGGATCAGGTTTTGGAACTTGATTTTAGATTTAAGAACTATATTTTTATTGGCCGCTAGATTCAAATCGACAGCCCAAACCAAATCCTGGCATCGTCTTGTGCCCACCCTTTGTCTCTAAATGGGAGTCTGGCCTCTCAGAGATAGACCAATTACACAGATGTGACTGCAGTGGCACCACACCACTCTGAAATTAGCAAGGACTAAACTCGCATGGAGCCCATTTACACAAGAACAAAGATGAGCAAAGTGAGAAGAATAGATTATGGCGTTAGTCTGGAGTTAGGTGTTTTCGGTATCCGCCTTCATACTTGGTGCCACTGGGGAGATGTTGTGGGGAAAGAGGGAGGGGGGAGGAGCACTTAGGCACAGAAATATACAGAGTAGGTGGCATCAATGCTATTTTTTAGGCTAGGACTACACAAAAATTAAATTTGTTTTTCAGATAAAGGTGACAGAAGTGGCTGATTCAACAGTGGTCATGATTTGGAGATGGTGACGAAATATTGGCACATCTCAGTCTGACACACCCAGTGAGATCATACAGTGTTATGGATGTTGTTGAGACACGTTCATTGGGAGGATCACGCTGTGTTGACATGGACTCAATGGAAAAATGTTAGCTTGAAACTGCTAAACTTGATGTAGCTATAGCTTCCCATGCAACTGTAAGCTTGTTATGTCGGAGTATATTTCCATTTAATCATACCATTTTGTTTTGGTTAAAATGGCTAAATTTTCAGATTTGGCAACTGAATTATTAGCCGTAAATCAAATCATGCTACGTTGATGAACAATGTACAATATAGGTGTGTAGTATCCTTGCCTCGTATGAAGACGTTTGTGGTTGCTTAAGGCCATCACACGCTACAGGAGAATTTGCCTGATTTTGGCTGTGATTTGCTTCTCCTTGAGTTCGGGGAGGCGTGACCTGACTTGGTGTCTTCCTTTGCTCTGTCACATGGAAACCAACAAACATCAGCCATGGTAACAACCAATAAAACATTGTCAGGGACAGACAGAGTGACAGACACAGAGACGCAGCATAGAAACTCAGGAAATAGAGAAAATAATTATCACTCACCTCTCGTAAAATTGAAAATAAACTGCAGCATCTCATTCATAAAATTTGTCCTCTGCAATGACACCCAGTCCACAAAAGAACACTTTTAATCCAGTTTAAAGCATTTTTTAAAAGAACATCCACACAACGCACAGATCACAGTGAAGCTGCAAATTAGCGATAGTGACTCTACTTCTTATGTACTTTATTGACAACCTTCACTGCATTAAGAATCATGTACTTGAAGTATTGTACCACATGTCACAAATAATACAATAACACACTTTTGAATTCAGTTCAGAATTGTCCAATATTTACTTTACTCCAAAGCTATTATTATATTATTATGTAGCGTCAGCTCCCCAGCTCTCCTCAACAATGGTATTTTCTTGTTTAATTTAACAAGAAATGAGTAGTAAATGAAAGCTCAAGCCTCCAATCCTCCAGCGTTTCCTCTCCACTCCCCTATGAAAAGGCAATTTGTGAAATTATGTGATAGAGTAATTAGATAGAATTCACCCCGCCTCCCCTCAGACACACACACACACACTCCACAGTCCATTTAGATTGTTCCATCTATTGTATGAAATGAGAGGAGGGGCTATGGCATTGGTTAACATTGCTGTATTAGCCTGGCAGACATACACACAATGCTGCGCTGGCTCTCCTCCCCTCTTATTTGTACACAGCTTCGGAGTAACGAGGGGCTAACCATGATTGCAGCTCATAAAAGGAGCCAACCCGCAAAACCCCCTTGACGAGCTCCCATTTGTGCCTCCTCTTTTAAAAACATGTAAAATCTAACTCCAGAGTATAAAAACTCCAACTGGAAGGCATAATCCCCAGTTAATACAATTAGAGTCTAATTTAACTGCTCTGAGACGCAGATGGAGCAGAGCTGGAGGTGCGTTCATTCTCCCCCCAGATTTTTTTTTCTTT
>KN488770.1:0-26061 GCA_000787155.1 Scartelaos histophorus | reverse complement strand
TCTTTCCCTTTTGCTTTTGCTTCGTCCCTCCGTCGACAAACAACGCACCAAATCTCGTGTCTTATTAAAGTTCAGTTTGACGAATGAGCAACAAACGAAGGCTATTAATTACAATGAAAATAGATGTAATGAGCGGCACTAAAGACAGATGATTTAGTATTCTCTTGTCTGTATTCCACTGGGTCACTGTTACTGATCCCTGCTGTCTGATTATGCAAAGGGTGGGGGCATTGACGTGAATATATTTGTGTAAGAGGCTGCCTAATTACCAGCTCTGGTTCTCCACTTCACTTAACTTTCTAATTGGCTTGCCTTTTTGCCTGCCATTAATTACAAGATTTCATATTCCATTAATGATCTAAGAGGAGAGAGAGTTGGTGCTTTGAGAATTACTGTACTGTACATTCACACCTTTACACAAGAATGGTTTTTATGTCGTTTTTGAAGTTGATCTGTTCCGCGCTTGATTAAACAAATAGTTGACAGCCTTTTAGTAAAACGTGTGACCGTGTTTTTTCTTACCTTTCAGCATCCGTACCCGTCGGAAGAACAGAAGAAGCAATTGGCACAAGACACAGGCCTTACCATTCTACAAGTGAACAACTGGTAAGTAGTCAGCGAGCGAGTCAATATGATGGTTTTGTCCCCCCGGGCGATACGATATCTAATGATGAAAATTTAAGTCTCTACTCCACCCCTATGCACACGTACACAAGTTTTTAGTAATGCGCCGCTCACAGATCAATCCATTTTAAGAGATTTGGCCTCCAGTAATTTTCCAAAACCAACCGCCCAAACATGAGCACCCATTCTGATTAAGAGTCAACAACCAATAAAATCGAATTGCATATAGTGGAAAAGTGTTCACATGGAGACTAATTACAAGGTTTCACTTGCATATTTTGCAATTTCTTATAGCACAAGTTTATTTTAATATATTTAATTTTGTTTCACAGTTGATTGGCATAACTTGAATAATAAAAATACACTTTTTACAGTGCTGTGCAAACTATAATAATAATGCATCAGATTTATATAGCGCTTTTTTGACAGTCGTGGTGGTGCTTTTGTAGCCACAGCTGCCCTGGTGCAGACTGACAGAAGCGAGGCTACAAATCTACACCATTGGCCCTTCCAACCACCACCAACAGTCACACACACACACACACACACACACATTCATATTAGGCAGTGTGGGTGAAGTGGGTGCCCAGGAACGCAGCGTTAGTTTTTGCCACTGCCACTTTTGAAATTTAAAGATTAAAATGTTCTTTCAACTTGCTTTACTACCTCACAATTTTTGCAATAATCTTTTGCATAGTACTATATAATCACATGAGGCCCTTTGGAGTATTTCCTGTAAATACCTTACGTATATTGGTTGGTTTGGCTTGTGGTCTTCAGTCTAATTACCATATTAACATATACAAGATTTACTAGAACATGCTGAGGATTTCTAATTGTCCTTGTTAGCTGCGGCTTCTCTGTAAAAAGTTCATAGTGTGATTGATAACATGCTTTAGCTACTTTAGCAAATGAGTGCTCTTTAATTGCCGCCTAGGCTGGTAATTGGCTAGTAGCAAGTCTGACTGGGGCCATAAACGCAGTAGCTAACTAGTGGTTTTAACCTTAGGTAGCGCCGTAAAAGGTAAAGCAGAGCCCTTATGTCCTTGTGTGGCTTGTCTTATCAGCGAGATGGCTATCAGTGCATACTTAGCGTTATTAGCCGTGTCCAATTAAAGACGTTAGAGACATGGAGCTCGCGAGCCAGTGGATGTTTGATCTGAGCCGCCCTGTGTTCTAAACAGTAATTGTATGAAACAGGCTTTGCAGTAGGTGGCTGCTTTAGAAAGATAGAAAAAACACTAAGAAATGCCTCTGTAGTTCAAGGTTATAGTCTACAAACAAGCAATTCACTTGATATATTCTTCTAGGCAAAGATGGTTCTATGAGATTTGTTGATGATTATGTTTTAAAAAGTAGTATCCAGGCATTTTGGGAGTTGGATGTTTATAAGAAAGCGTATGAAACAAGTAAATGAGGCATGGGAAAGCCATTATCACCAGTTTTCTAATAATGCTGTTAACATTATTCCATTGTTAAATAGAGCCCTTGGAGACACAGAGTAGATTAGTCTGTGGAGGATGGATGTTGTGCCAAAACAATACATGGATCTAACATATTGACATAGGCCCTGGAGAAGAGAGGCCGGAGGGAATCCTGTTGAGGTTATCAAATCACACGACCCTTACGGAATCCAGGGGGAAACGCATCTTACAGGATAAAAGATAAAGACACAACTGTGCAGGTGTGTGTGTACTGCAGAAAGCAATATCGTCACCTTCCTAAAATAATCACCACTTTTTGCCTAAGTTTACTTTGCCATAATTTATGCCATAATTTAAATTTTGAGGGGAGTTTTTTTGTGTTTCCTGAAAAAACCTGAAAAAATGACGATTATTTTAGGAAAGTGTCGATATCTAAGTTAGTAAGTTCACATTACTCAAATTAATAAGATTTAGCATATGATTTAGTTTTTTATTTTAAGTACAAAGAGAGGTTGTTTTTCTAATCTTCATGGTAACTAGATGTATTTTTCCATTGATTGTCAAGTCAAATTTACTCGAATCAGTATAGCATGTTCTTAATTCAAGTTATTTTAACTTGGGCTTGGCCGGATTTTAGTTTTTGTAATGTGTGTGTGTGTGTGTGTGTGTGTGTGTGTGTTATATCACATGCACAGGAGCTTGGTCACTTAAGGCTGACTGCATGCTCTCGTATTGTTTGTTATGTTTTGGTTTTAAGGGGGAACAGCAACGCCGCCTTAAGGTCTGTACGCAAGACCAAAACAGAACCGGTGCCAATCGTAGGAGGTTAATCTGGGTTCTGTGGAAGACGCCGGAAGATGTTCATTTGTGCATGTGACACAGGGGGACCCGGGGGTGGCTAATCTAAAGGGTATTAGCCGTTAAACCCTATTGCATGCTGGGACATCGCTACCCCCTCAAGAGCTCGAGCGGTGCATGCAGACTTGTCCACGGGCAAATTTCCATGCATGTTTTTTTTTTAGCAGTACATTACGACATGGAAGGGTGACTGAGACAGAAACAATAAAGGAAAATAAAGCAAGAGGTTGAATGAAAATAGATAATAGTAGCGGAGAGAGATAGGGGTTATGTTAGGGGAAGGGCCATTTCACAGCCTGTTGTTGTGCTGTTTGGGAAGACTGGCATCGCCATAGCAACACCTGCTGATGTTACCTCCTGACCCGCTCACTTGTTGAAGTCAATTCCTCAATCTATTCTTTGCCATGTGAATATATAGACGGCGACATATGCACAAAAGCAGACACACCGGCTCCATTACGGTCTACAACTGTGAAATCACGTCTGAGGCTCTTGAGAAGCATGAAACACTTACTGGAGGTGTATTTCATGCTCGGACGAACGCAATCGGATGACCAGATATGAACTCTGTGGCGGCCATTTTTGTAGTCCATCTGCACTGACTGGCCACTTTATTGGGTACGCTTTGTCTCAATGCATGAAATGTTAATTGCACAGTGGTCAAAACAAGCATCAGAATGGAAATAACTGCGTTAAATTGCCCATATTACAGTATTCCTGATTTATGTTATAACGTTTCCTCATCCAAAACATACCTGGAGGTGTATTTTGTTTCAGTTCACACATGTTTAACAGACAAACCCTTGCTTATTTAGACTGGATTCCTATCTCAGACTGAAAACACTCCACTGTTTTTTTAAACTATGTACAACTTCAGTTAAATTCAGTTCAAACACAGCTCCAGGTATGTTTTTGATGAGGAAACATTATAACATGACTTTTACTAGAATCCTTTTTGTGTAATATTTTGTGTATTTCATATGGCTTAATAACATGACTTTTACTAGAATCCTTTTTTGTGTATTTCATATGGCTTGGATGTTAATATTGTTCAGGCATTATTAGGTGTAAATGCTCATCATCACAGTGATTGTTCAGGCATTATTAGGTGTAAATGCCTTAACGCTCATCATCACAGTAGTCGACTTGTAATTCCATGTATGTAGCTAAGCATGTGTATATGTCCCTGATATGATAGCATCCCAACAGGACACAATATACCATTCATACCAGCTGCTTTATTCTAATAGTCCTATACACACTGTTCTTTGACTCCGCAACGCACACCCTGGATATGTTAACACACATGTCCACGTGTATTATTGATGAGAGCACACGCGAAAGGGCTCAGCAGATTAAATAAAAATGCTAAAGGCCGACAAGGGGTGCAGATCACTCATAAATTATTGGCAGGAATACTCTGCACCAGGGAATCTCAATTTGAATGAAAAAGAGGTACGAGTGGGAGAGAGAGAGAGAAAGAACATAATACGGCTGATCTTATAGCACATCATGACACACGCCCAAGTGCAAACAGGACATATACTCTGTCACACACGGAAGGAGAGAAAGGTTAACGCTCAGTCTTTGGTTAAACAGACATATATAGTCGTCTTATTAATGGTGCATTTTAAATGACTCGCAGCATTCTACACTTTCTTATCGTCCTAATTAGTTTTTAAGCACAACTTCAGAGGCCAAAGCGGAGTTTGTACCTCATTACACTAACAACTAGCATGTTAACAGTGCATCAGTGTCAAAAAAAAAGCTTTATAATTACATGCAGACAGCACATTGAGGTCTTGTTTTGACCCTTTTACAATAGTGGAGCAAAACAAATGTCACTTTAATATTACATGAAAAAAATCTTGCATAGTCCCTTTAAGTTTCTGATTTTGAATTCAAATGTAATATAATAATATAATAATAATACCTTAAATAAGTACTGCGTAAAGGTTCTAACTGCGCTGTGAGTAGGAGTGTCAGTAATCTTACCGGTAAACATATTCACCATGACCTGGTTTAAGATTCAAAGTTCATCGAGTTCAAGAGTGAATGAAACACAGCTCCCTTATATGTACAATTTTGTCCCAAACATTCAAACCAAATTATAGGAACCAGTGTGTTCTCAAACTCAGATAAATGAACCAGGTTGAGTAAAAGAAAGGGCATAATCATTGTTCACTTTGTTGTGTGCAAAGTGTGTGTTTTTGGCTGTTTTGATGACACGAGTGACCTTCTCCGTCCACCTTGAACTTAGCGTATCAGCCGTACATTACATATAAGTCGCTTTTCTTCTTCTTCTCTCCTTGCTTTGTCTGCTACAGTCTATCTGGCCGCTAAGTTCTCCTAACGCTCTGCTGATGTAAAAATCGATGCACGGGTCATCAGGTTTCCCTTGTTGGCGGCCCCTCCCCTTCCTGCTCGCAATTTAATAATGCCCCTTTAAAGGCAGTGTTTAAGCCCCGGCAAGCGATTGTTTTGTCAATACGACCTCCTTTTACGAATGTCTTAAAAGCATAGAGTGGGAGAGAGTGAGGTGGTGTCAGAGGTAGTGGAGGCTACTTAGGAAGAGGCAGCAAGGCATGTACAGTATACGCTGGTTATCAGGTTACTAAATGGATGTGGGGTTAGGGGTGAAGGAAGTGGAAGATGGAGACAAATTGAGCAGTATTTGTGAATAAAAGTCAGTTGGAATGGCATGCCAGACACTTTCTACCCTTTTTACAATATAGTTCTGCAAAAATAAAAAATAAAAAAAATAAAATAAAAAGGCTGTTTTTGTTTGGATCAAAATTGTAGTTGTTTTTCTAAATGCAGATTACAAGGAACAGAAATACTAGTCTACACATTTTTGTATTTCTGCACTGAATGACATAAATATACTTTGTTTTTCTCTTGTTGTTGCTTTTGACCCATGCTTCAATGTGGTTTTGAGCAACCAGTAAAAACAGTGGGTGATAGCAGTGTGGTAGTGTTATGCTTTTGAATAAGGATTGTGGGGGATTAGCCAATTGTGTAACTTCCAGTTAACGAGGTCTCCCATACTATTAGGGACCATGTTTTAATGGGTAACTAATAGTAGATATACCAGTTAATTTTATCTTTGCTAGAATTTTTTAAGTATTTTTCAAATAATTAGTAATTTTCCAACTTTTTAGTCACTCTTAACCATTTCTCTCAACCGATTTAGCATCATATGGATGCTATTGGGCATTATCTTAACTATTATCTTAGTATGCATGCATAAGTGCTTTATAAACACTACCTAATACCTCTTACCTCTAGCATACCAATTACCATGTAGTTATAGATTAATATGTGGTCCCTAAACTAAAGTGTTGCCAAATTGACACATTTTTAGGACATTACAGTGGAATGTTTATTTTAGCTTTAAGTGTTTCGTTCTATGGTTCAGTAGCTGACTCATGGAGAGAGCAATGCTGGGGCATGCTCACCTAAGTCCTCTTCTTCTTCGTTGGAATTAATCACAGTTAGGACCATGCCCTAGAGCAGACTCGGTATCCTCCGTACTTTGTTTTCTCTTCTACTGTTTTCTTAAGCCTGAGTGACATTACCAGCTAATTCCTCATACTCTGTCTTGCACAAAACGCGACCTCACCCAAATATTTCAACATGAAGCAGAAAATGTGTAATATGCCTTTTAAAACATTTTAGCTCTTGTTGTTACCAAAAGCTTTTTACAGGAATTTCCAGCTTGTGCAGACAGGAACGCGTCTTATTATGTCAACAGAAGTGTGTGTAGGCTTGTGTGCAGATCCGCATATATGTACCCAAAGAAGGTCTATGAAGCTAACTACATCCCCCTCCTCCCTGGTTGTCTTACATCACAGTGCAGTGCCCCGGGCCAAACCTGCATTTCTCCCCATTCACTCCTTCGGTCCCTTCTATTCCACCCCACACCAGTCCTCCTCTGCTTTTCAACCCCCTTTTGTAGGGGGCAAGACAGGAATCCAAAATATAAAAAGCACCAGATCGTGAATACCAAATAGTGCAGTGTTGGGACTGTGCTTGGCTACTGTCAAATATAAGGAAACAGAATAGCGTGATGCTATACAGTGCCAAATGTGAGCACATGGTTAAAACATGTTTTACTTGAACTGGTCCAAAAACAATAAAAATATGAAGACCAGGCAACTTTTGTCATTATTAAAAACATCAAATATATTGCAGTTTTCAAAAGCAAATTTTCTTCTTTTCTGCCCAGATTCCTGTGCATGACTCATGTTACTTCTTACTCCTTGTTTATGTAATACAATAGCATTTGAGCTGTAGAGGGTTGAATAAATAAAAATAAAAGCTTCTATTATTTACTCCTACTAACCTGTTTATGACTGTTGGCCCCAGACTGTACACAATAGGTTGGTCTGTCACTCTAGCCTAGAACGATATTTTTTGGAGTCAATATTTATTGTGGGTGTGTTTTCTTTGCACTACTGTTAGGTTTCCGTTGTTTTTTGGTTATACGTTAAGATTTGCGCTATCGTCGGCTGAATTAATAACTTCTATGACTCGTTACAGATGCAAGCTCATAATTTTTAACAATATTATGCATTTAGAACAGTTTATTTGTTTATTTATTTATTTCATAGGGACAATGCACATTAATGAACATAAATATAAAACAAATGTAAATATGCCAGATTTTAGCTACAAAGCTCATTTTCATCCGTAGTCCTTAGGCAGGAAAATACATAAAAATACAACATACAAAACAAGCAGCACAAACAAAGTCTAGTGGTCACATGACTGGTTGGTTTTCAGCCATACTTTGAGTTGTGTTTTAAAGCTGATCAGTGTAGGGCTCCTTTACATGCAGAGGAGACTGTTCCAGATGTTAGTAGCCCTCACAGAGACACTGTTCTGTCCAAAAGTGGTTCTTCTGTGGGGACCTCACAGTCTCCTCTGGTTTTCGGACCACTTGACGTCTTAGGTTTGAAAAAGACAGACATGGGGGGGCGGGGCTAGTCCATGTAGCGCTTTATAAATGAAGCATCCATACTTAAAATTTATAAAATGTTCAAAATGTAAAAGATTGCACTTATTTAAAATATTACATACATGAAATGAATTAGGTTTTTGGTCAAACATTTTAAGAGAGTTTTTTAGGAGGTTCAGAATTTGTTATCATCACATGCTCATAACTGCTGACTCCAGACAGTACAGAATGGGGGCTGAAGTATTTTTGGACAGAGACCGAGTCCAGCACAACGGGGGAAGTGACATGCACTTAGACAGGATATGACACAGGCAGTGCGGGGGGATTTAGGTCAACCACCGAGCTGTTTGAGTCCACTGTCAACCCTGTCAGCAATGTGGGCACCGCAGGACACTGTGGTCATCTGCCTGTGTGGGGAATACAGTCTATCCTTTTCCATGGTCTATATGTGTTTACTCAGCACAAAATGGTATATTTACATTGAGATGCGCATGTACAGTAAATAAAAGCCCAAACCAGGCGACTGCTGCTGACAGGGAAGCTACAGTGACCAAAGATGCACGTATATTTCCAAACCGAGCCCAAAGGCGAGAGGACAGCAGAGTGGTCCAGTGTTTGTTTGTTTGTGTGTGTGCGGTGCCAGCGCGGGGCGGCCATGTTGTTTCTGGGTGAAGCCAAACTCAACGCCTTTCTCTCAGACGGGGTTTTGGTGGATCGCTGTCTCTGTGGGAGTACATATTTAGGGAGTACATTCAATAAATATAAGAAGGCATATGGTGTGTTTGGTTATTTTTATTTTATTTTTGCAAATCAGCATTTTTAGCCATGAAATGAGCCAAATCAGCATTAAATCATATAGACTGTCTTGCAAAAAATATTCCGTCACAGATTATAGATGGTTCATTTTCCAGATATCGTCACCTTCCTAAGTCTAAGTCACTTTTGCCTAAGTTTACTTTGCCATAATTTAGCCATAATTTAAATTTTGGGGGGAGTTTTTTGTGTTTCCTGAAAAACCTGAAAAAATGGAGGAAGGTGTCGATATGTTACCTTCATATATTGTTAACTTTGTTGATTTTTTGAAACGGAAATGCAAGTTGCAAATCCCCAGTCTCATAGCATACTGCCTACGTACATTTTGGGCATATCGCTGTTGTATCAGTAGAGGTAATTTGCTCCATACTCAAACCAATCAGAAAGATTTTATAGCTTCATCTTATTGACATTGCCAACTCTGTGCAATGAAAATACTTCTGCTATGTACAGTTTTCCTGCATTCATTTACATTGAAATAATTTTGCATGAATCACATTTATATTGGATGACTAAATAATGTTATTAAATTGCTATAAATACCGTTGCTTTTGGTTATTGCGGCACCTGTTTATTTACTGTAAAGAAAAGACTTGCCTCTACACACTCAGTTGAATGAACAGTAGTGGATTTCTGTGGCACTGGCCCTCACCTGTCAGAATGCGTTGAATTGTTTGGCTTTAAGTGTAAAGCATGTAGACTGTATGTTTGCATGTAGACTCACACAGACCGCCACACTTAATTCACAGGTAGCTTATATGGGCTGTGTTTTATCCCATAGAGATTTGAGGGGACATGTAGAGGCTGTTTGATATTTCTGAGAGCCTCCGGGGAAAACTGTGTGAATGGGGGTTAAAAGGGAACAGGCAGGATGTGTGGATGGATTAGACGGACTGCACTGTGCCACGTGCGTTTCTTGTTATTTTCTCGTCATTTTGTATTCATAAAGTCATTTCCTACGGTGATTTTTTTTTTAAATCTGCTTTTTGTTTATTTTAAAGTTCCTATATCATACACAACTACTACTACATGACTATCTTGTGTGTTTAGCCATGTTAGAATGTTGTTACCTCATCTTAAATATATCCAGTTTGTTTCATTCACACATGGTTAACGCAGAAAACAAACGCTCTGTTCCAACTTGTGATGTCACGTGGTGGGAAGTGCTTCACTGCGTTTTTAAACTCCAGAAACGTTGATGATTTTTACCCATCTCATCTGAATTAAAGATAAAATGTAGCTTTTAACTTGCTTAATTACCACTTCATGACATCATAAAGTGGAACAGAGCATTTTGAGATTTGGAGATGTAGGATTATTCACACATGTGCGAATGAAACAAAACTCCTGATATGTTTTTGATGAGTAAAAGCTCACAAGAGTCAGTATTGCATAATATGGAACCTTTAAGGTAGATTTATATCGACTGCATTAACTGTGGTGAGCGTTAGTTATTGATACAGCCACACGGTGACAACTTGATGATAAGGTGCTGTTTTCATACACCAGAACCTGAATGCAGCACAATAGGCTTTAATTCAAATTGATTGGCAGTTTAAGGGAGAGTGTGGTTAGGCAGTTGTTTTAAGTGCCTCTTATTTGAATGTGTATATAAACCACTGTTATGTAGTGATGAAATATAACTGTCATTGTGGATAGTGCCTTTGTGAATCATGTGAAGTAAACTACTACTTGCCTATATTACTACTACTACTCCTACTACTGCTACTACTGTCTACTATCACTACTACTACTGCAGCTGCTATACTAAGAGTACAAGTACACGTGACCAAGAGCTCTTGAATCGTGTCTCTTTTAGCACCTCTGTCACATTGCGATGCTGTGTGTACTTGTGTTCCAGTGTGACTCATATTACTAATAAAATATATTGGCTCTGTTTATGTGCCACAGAAATTGAGACTCACATGAATTTAAATCAACGAGCTCACGGAGTAACCTTTTGTATATCCAATCTGCATCTTTCCACTGCTCGTTATTAAATTATCCCCTAATTGGTCACGCAACAAAGGCAGCTGATGAAAAAGACAATTTCTTGCTTTTAATTGGGCATTTCACGTGTGCTTGGTATACACCTGTGTGCGCCTCTCTCCGCTCTAGGGCAGTTTGCGCTGGTGTGTGTGTGTGCGCGTCTTGGGTGTAATGAGAATGGGACATTAGCAAGGGCTTGGCAGACTGCGTCGCAATCAGTTCCACTCTTTCTAGTGAAGGAGGAGGAGGAGAAGAGGAGCTATGGGCGATTACTCCAGACATTTCATAACGATAAACAGACAAAAGCAAAGAATGAAATCAAAAACTTGGTAGCACTTAAACTAGTCAGTACCCTATACACAAGTAAACTCCTTAAAATGTCTTAAAATTAATATATTTAAACATTTCCAGTTTCCATAGCAGTTATTTAAATGACAATTGGGATAGGGAAAAGAGTCCTAATAATCAATGAATAGAGTAAATGAATGAGAAAACATAGGAGCACCTTATCACAGGACCATATACTGAACTTATAACTATTAACAACAAAACTCAAGAGATTTATTGAGTTATAAGTTGAGTAAATGAATGAGAAAACATAGGAGCAGCTTATCACAGGACCATATGCTGAACTTATAACTATTAACAACAAAACTCAAGAGATTTATTGGAGCAGTTATCGCTTTTTTAAACTTTTCGCATACTATAGTACCAATACTGATGTGTCGCCAAAATAGCCCTTCTATTGTTGCGTGGAGCCCAGCTGAATAGTGCCGCTCATTGTGTTGTGATGAGAGGCAGGGGAATGAACAGGCTATAAACACTGGCCCTATAGCACCCAGGGGTCGCCCAAAGGTGAAGCCCTACTCCCTCTAATAGAGCTCTCTGCCTCTCTCTGCCTCTTTCTGCCTCTGTCCATGCTGTTTTTCCTTCGTCGTCTCCCCTCTGTTGGGTTATTAACGGTCACAGCGAGAGGGTCTGGTTGGCAGACGAGAGCCCCTTGGTCTGTTCGACTGGCCATCGCCCGTCCCTGGCTGCTATTATGAAAGGCATTTTATCCTTTGTTCTAGGCCCCATGGTGCATCTGGCCTCTGATATGGGGACAACGGGAACAGGAAGCCCGGACAGGCGAAGGGCCATGGGGTTAGGATTTTTGTACGTCTGCATGCCATGTTTAATCATATAGTTCACCATTGGAGGGTTGCTATGGGGCTTTATGAAAAATTACCTTAATAACATCAACCTAGATTTTTTAAAATAATGTAAAGCGTAGTTAGTAAGAGTTCAGAAGCTTATAAATTAAATCAGTCACTCACAAATTCATAACAAGTTCAATAAGTTCAATACATTGCAGTAAATATAGACGATAAACACAAATATGGCAACTGTTTTATGCAACTCATACAATAAGATTTAAGATATAAGCCGCAAAACTACCCAAATTGTTAAAAAACCATGAGATACAATAAAGAAAGAGCAGAATAAAACACTTTAGTACTTGGTTTGCATCTGTAATGATTCATAAAAGTTACTAATTTGATCTTTTACAGCTTAAATTTAATCATATTGTCAAATATAACCCAAAAAGTCACACAATATACGCACAATATAAATACTGAGCATATTCCATCATAAGTCCATGTAGTAATAATCGTGAACAACAGAAAACTAGGCCACAGTATAGATTAAAACTAATTTACAGAATTCAGCATTTGAACTTTAGTTGCATTTGTCGCCATCTTCTTTAGGTTCACACACGAGACCATAAAAGGCAGTCGGTAGGAGCAGAACTGTAGGTCAAAGGTCGAAGCCGCCCTGGTGGTGACTTCATCCTTTTATCTAAAACTATAGTAAGACATACTCAGAGTGAGGCAAAAAAAAATCAGGATAGGAATGCTAAGCCCTCCATAACCACCGTCCCATCCATATCTCTGCTATAGGCCAATAGAACAGTGCCGAGCGGGGGAGGACAGCGCGGGGCTGAGGGGGGAGTCGCGAGTGGTGATAAAACTCCAGACGTTCTCTCATTTGATGGTGCACTGCCATGTCCAAGCATTCTTACATTCCTCTTTCTCTCCCCCTTCAAAATTACTCATAAATTATATAGAAAATGGCACGGATACTTCAATATAAATTTATCTTCGTTATGACAATTTAAGGACAGGTCACCAATAGGCCAAGGAAAGGATTTACATATGGACTTAAATGACCAGAACTGTAGTTAGTAATAATTCATAAGGTTCTGAGTCAAAGAAAACTATGTGATTTACCTGTATATTTTAGTGGAGAATTGATTATTTGTTAAATGCATTTGTTCAAGCCTTTCATATCTTCTTTATTGTATTTTGACAGGAACTCCCATTGAGATTGCATCTAATTTCTATGGCATTCCCGGGCATAAAACATTTGCAATTAATAAAATGCATAATAAAATGTACAGTACAATATGTGTTGAGCCTGTAGTCTACAAGGCATTCAGTTAAAACAATTGCAATAGTCTAAAAATGTTCATTATTTAGATTTAGTTGGTTTCTGTTTTCCGTAAATGAGGGGCATAGAATCTAGTTTTATATTCTTAACTTTAGCAAAGTTCTTAGCAAGTTCACCAGATGCATTTTCTCACCTTTCCCCTTTTAAAGCTCTTTTCTTTGCTCCTTAAATGCTCCATTTTAGCCGGAGCAGTCCCACCATTGTCTCCCTTAAATTCGCCTAATGCTGCCCTCTTTTTAGAGATGAAATGGAAGTGTCCGGTGAGCCAAACAGCAGGAACACATAAATCAAGTCAGAAGCCCCAAGAGGCCTCCGTCCTCAGGGTCATTACAGGTCAAAGGGTCATTTTACAAGGGGTGAGGGCCGAGCAAGGCCGGGGCACGGGCTCTGTGAGGGGGTAAAGAAGACTGTGTGAATGAATGTAGGGGAGACGGAGAATGCTCAAAGCAGAGGATTTTAATATGAGTGAGTGTTTGTGTGAGCGCGCACGTTAAATGGTCTAACTGTGGCTTTTTATGAGGGGTCATGGGGTAAAGGGGTTGGGCCCAGGGTACGTATGTAGCGTGCAGTGGTCCTGTGAAAACACAACTATATAGACTAAAATAAACCGCTGTTGTCTCACACAAGTCGGTCACCTGTCCATTTCAAGGATGAGATGTTTGAGAGTAACTTATGGCAACATTGAAAGAAAGTGTGGTACCACTTTGTTTAAGTTTATTTAGAATGATTCTGGCTTAGTCACATCTCAACTAAGGGGTTAGGAATGAGGGTTTTAATCAGTCGGTTACTTACAAAGCCCGAATGATTCTTAATAAACTGTTTGTTCATTTGCTCCTGGTTTATTAAGACTATTAGGCCACTAACATCTGGAACATTTTCCTCTGCACATACAGGAGCCCGACACTGATCAGCTTTAAAACACAACTCAAACTATGGCTGAAAACCAACCAGTCATGTGACCACTAGACTTTGTTTTTGCTGCTTGTTTTGTATGTTGTATTTTTATGTATTTGCCTGCCGAGGGACTACGGATGAAAATTAGCTTTGTAGCTAAAATCTGGCATATTTACATTTGTTTTATACTTATGTTCATTAATGTGCATTGTCCCTATCAAATAAATAAATAAATAAATACATAAATAAATTAAAACTGTAGTTATTATAATATCTGTTACTAAAGATGCTTATGAGTAACTTATGGCAACAACAAATCATGTTAATAAGTGAATAGTTTTAGTTTCATACTTGAACTGTGCAAGTTGGCTTCACGTGTTACAACAGAAAATCCTGTCTCGCAACATAAGACCCCAGTATTTAGACCAGGCTTGGCAAGTTTGCACAGGTCCAGCTCCTCTGCAATTTGGAACAATAGTTATTAAGGTTGTAAAGATCTGACTTTCTCTGTAGTCTTTAGGGGATTTAAACACTCATGGTTGCTAAGCTAAAAATTCTTTCGACATATTATACCCTCACAATTTGAGCTGGCGTTGGTTTTGTTTTGGTCTTTGGTGCCAAGATTTTGTATGCGTGTTTTGTTGGTAAATTTCACTGACTGTTTTGTTTTCTTTGTGTCTTTATAGGTTCATCAATGCCCGGAGGAGAATAGTCCAGCCTATGATTGACCAGTCGAACCGTGCAGGCAAGTCTCTTATCATTTCTAAGCCTGGCTTTTCTAGTCTCTCTGGTCAAAGCAGTCACCAGGCCATGCACCTTGAGATCAACATGGAGAATACAGGAATTAGAGGAAACAGTTTATATTAACTCAGCGTGAAGAAAGACTTGGTCCATAATTTACCAATAGTTTATTAGGAAAGATTCAGTCACTACATAATTAAAGGATTATGGTTAGGATACTTATTAAATAGTAGCTAAGCCTGAATCATTCTTGATAAACTATTTGTTCATTATGAGTTAAATCTTTTTAATGCTTTATTGTTACAAATTAATGTAATTATAATAGGGTTATCCATTTGGATTTTAATCACCAAGTACAAAGATTAATCAACAATGATTGTGATGACAAAACTTAACCCTTTTCTTCACTGCCTTTATCCTAACGTGGACCAAAACATAAGGCACGTTCCTTTTTTGGATGACCGTTGTTTGGCTTCTTGGCTCCAGACCTGTTTTTAACCCGACCCCTCCCACTCTCCCATTTGTGCCTGTTTGGGAGAGCGAGAGAGAGGGGAGTCCCCCGGTGCATGGCTTGGTTTGGACTGCTGTAAACTTTATTACCTGTAATAGGGGTCAAAGGTCAGGGTGGCATTAGGGGCGCAGTAAAGTTCAAAGACATTCAGTGGGGCCAAGTTTTTGCTTTTGCTTGGCTGACCCGCATACACAGCCCCAATCGGAGGTAAGTGGATTTCTATGAGAGCAGAACAATGGGCGCAGGCAAAACCAAGGAGCCCTCTCAGGTTTCACTTATCGTCGCTGCTCAGTTAAAAGCAGGATTTATTAGATTACTCGCCCTCTGAGCCCAGTTATGAAGAAGGACTTATAGAAAGCAGCAGATTACTGGAAAACTGGTTTTGAGGAGCATTATGCACAATATTAATACGAGAATAATGTTTAGGAAATGTCTTGTTTTACTAGTAATGGCCAATACAAGGGATTTTAGTTTCAATCTGAGTAATTGAAACTAAAATAAGCAATACAGTTCATGAATGTATATGACATTATATACTAAAAATACATTTAAATGACTTTTTGATACCTCAGTCATTAGTATTTTGGCATTGATGGATTTCTCGTTATTTAAACTTGAGTATGTGTAGTAAGACATGAGGATTTAATGTGATGTTGACCACACTATTCACTATTATATTTAGATGCATTTGAATGTGCCTATGCTGTTGCCTAGTTTATATAGGGACATAAACTCTAGTCTCACTTCACTTTGACCCTAAAACACAACAGAGGCATCCATGTGCGTGAACCGACCAACAGATGATCCTGCTTCGGCCACTGAGCCTTAATTAAAAGCACTAATTGACCACTCTGTCCCCTCCCCATCCCTCTGTTCCTCCCCTCCTGTCCTCCTCTCTCCACAGTAAGTCAAGGAGCTCCCTACAATCCAGATGGCCAGCCAATGGGGGGCTTCGTCATGGACGGCCAGCAGCACATGGGAATCAGACCACCTGGTACGGCTTTCTCCCTGCGTCGCTCAAAACTTTGTCTCGTATCTTTCCTATCGTCCGGTTTAATTATTAGCGTCATCGTTTTAGCCCAAGCTGTAGCATAGCGTAGCCTCCTAGCCCATGCATAATTCTAGCAGGTGTGTGCAGTCACATTACACAAGCTTCTTCAACCACTTGACACAGTCCCGGTCGCTCTCTCACGCAATCAGGTTTAATCCTTAAGTTTGTCCCTCTAAGCTTCTCTCCACCTCCTCTTCTATCCGCTGTTTTTAAGGATTCCCAAGTCCTATCTAACGCTCGAAGTCAGCAGGTTTGGATCACTTGCCAAGACGACTTAACCCCCACCTCACCCACTATAGTGCACCACGCCTAATTCTGCAAGCTTTAAAAAAAAAAAAAAAAACCCTGTTCCTTTGCTATGCTGTCTGTCAAGTCTCACTGAGGTTATCCTGGCAGTGCATTTCCTATTATCTATATAAAGTTTAACATTTGATCCTTTTGTTCCAGGTCCAATGGGTGGTATGGGGATGAATATGGGTATGGAAGGTCAGTGGCACTACATGTAGCCCTATCCAAGTGCCAAGCATCGCAACACGAAGGGGGATGTAAGTATCAAACACAGGTTTAAGATTAAGAAATGCATGACTTCTGTAATGTATTTTGGACATTAAAGGTGCATTATGTAACTTTTTTGTTGGGGCTTGGTCACCGACAGCTCTACTTTATATTTATTAAATTACAGGAGGGTTTATAGCTCAAAAATACATATAAAAACAGGCTTTCTGACTGTGAGCGGGGCTGCTTCTCCACAGATCTGACCTGTAACTTAGTCTGGTTTGGACTCCATGAAGGTAGAAATGTTTATTACCATACTGTGTACCAGAAAAGTTACACAATGCACCTTTAATAACAAACCAGGAAGTTCCATAAAGAATGGGGAAGTCTGTCACATCTAAGAAAATATTAAGATAGTTGCAGAGAGATGGAGCTTACCAGTTGCATTATATATTAGAGATCATTGTACATTGTAAAAACTGCTAATGTAGTGTTTTATTTTTTCTCTTGATAAAACCCTCGGTCCTTTTAGTAATCCTGGCTCATTTTTCCGTGTTACTGTCTCCCACTCTGGTCCGGTGATAAGGGCCTTTGATCACAGCCCTGGACTGTGTGCGCAGCAGTTTTACATATCCACAAGATACAGGAATAAACAGTCTTCTTACAACAGGGAGGACAGGGCAGAGAGAGGGGGATATGGGCCACAAGAACATGAGAAAAAAGACTCCAATTGCTCAGGAGAGAAATATGAAAGCTTTATCAAATTTAGGGATAAAACATGAAAGCCAAGAGATACAAGTTTGATTTGTTGCGTTCACAGCCAGTTGTTGTTGATATAAGAACAAATTCATTAGCTCAAAGTTGGCTACAGCTTATTCTCCTGCTCTTACATTCTTTATAATTTAACTCATTCTGTAAAAAGTGTCTGTGTTGTTATGCAAAAACATATTTCTCTCCTCTCCTTAATCTGGCTGGCTCTGTGTGCCTCTCTCTCCTCCTCTCACTCTCTCTCTCCACTTCTCTCTCCCTCGCTCGCTCTCTCTCGCCCCAGGGCCAAATAGACTCCCACATAATTCTTGATGTATACCGGCGTGCTGTTGTCACACTGCAGACTGTGTGTAAAAGGGCTATGGGTCCTATAATTTCAGAAAACCATTGTATTTTTATGTTGTTCTGCTTGCACCTGTGAGTACCGGTCGTGGCCATATTCTGGAAATATAAAATGTAAACATTGTCTGTGTGAGTGTGCACGTGAGT
This sequence comes from Scartelaos histophorus, assembly GCA_000787155.1. NCBI lineage: Eukaryota > Metazoa > Chordata > Actinopteri > Gobiiformes > Gobiidae > Scartelaos > Scartelaos histophorus. Next base: position 7,954 of record KN488770.1, on the reverse strand, counting down.
GTGGTGTATGTGCACTGTAATAGGATTACTCTTGGCATAGGGAAGGGACATAAACTAGTGCAAAATGGAGGCACTAGCCAGCAGGATATGGAGCTTAGCTGGGCCTAATTGACTAGATCCAAATTAAATATGCCATCAGCAGAGGTGTGACCAATGGATTTGACTTATTCAGTTTACAAAAATAGAGACCATTAACCCTCCACAGAAAGTGCATACGTGTCTGTACGTGCCATGTTGAAAATGTGCCACCCTTGTTTCAGCCCCAAATGTCCAGAACCAAAACAAAGAGCAGAATCGGTGGTGCAATGGAATCTCTCAGATTTGAAATGCAGAGAGACATGCTAATAAAGTGTGGTGCGTGTGTAGCAGACAGCTTGTGTATGTCTGTGTTTGTGTGTAAACACAAGGACTGTTTGGTCGTGTCCAAGCAGCCTCTCTCCACCAGCTGCTAGCCTTCCCAGCAGACCTCGCTTTAAACAGCTTCAATTTGCCTGCTGAATCTCGTAATTGGGCCACCAGAGGAATCCTTCGCGAGACGGAGAAGCACATAGAAAATGAGCCGAGAGCAGAGAAAAAAAAGACTAGAGAAAGAGGGAGGGGCCAGAGGAGGAGGAGGAGAGAGGAGTAAATGGCACAGAGGCGACTGGAAGAGGAAGGAATGAGGAACGAGCACAGCAAAGAGACTCACCGAGAACTGCTCCTAGAACTACTACTAGTACTACTACTACTACTACTACTACTACTACTACTACTACTGCGACTACTGCTGAGGGTGCCTGTCAAATGTGGCACTTTCCTTATACAGGCTATTCTTTCATGACCAATTAAATTAATAGGTTATTACTGGAGGCTGTTATCTTATTTGATTAAGAGAGCACAGGTTCATTATATTTTATAAGCCATTTTCATTATGGCACTGGCGATTTTGCTACTGCAGGGCTCAGTGGAGCGGTTATTGTGTCTGCGTGCTCATCCCTGATACAGAAGGTGTGCCTAGCAGTCACACTGCAACATTAGTAAAAACTAAAGCCAATTAGTCCTGGTCCTGCTTAGTGAAGAGCGTAATGCTTTCCACCCAATGATAATTACAGAGCTTATATCCCCTTGTGAAACAATACACCTGTCAGCACAGATGAAGCCCGCTCAGTCAAGCAGAAGTGAGCCAAGCCTTTGAAAGTAACTAGAATGACTATGCTCTGACCCTTAGCCCTTCTTCCTTCTTCCTGCTTTGCTGCTTCTGCTAAATAAGCCAATGGTGACCCTCTCAAACTGTAATTCCCAATTTGGGGACAATAGTTATCACATGCTGAACCCAATAATGGCATGAGGATATGGAATTTTTCCCCATGCAGCGTTTTTCCAAAATGTCGGGCAGAATGCTTGAGTGCACACTGCTGTAACCCCTTTGCTGCCAGTCTCTGCTGGAGACCCTTTGTTCCAGGATCCATTGCACCAATCATTAAGCACAAATTTGTTAACCTTTCTCTGTGGGGTCAAGGTCCCTCCCCTTTGCCTCCCCCATGCAGCCATCATCACCTACAGCCTCAACTTCCCTTTGTGCTGGATGAACTTTTACTGTTCACAAATACTATATCATTGAAGATTCCATTTGGATGGTTTGGATGTTGTCTTCCTTCATGTTTCACAATTGATCCTAATGTAATTCCCCTGTGGAGACTAGATGTTATTGATTGCCTTATTAGGTAAAGCCTTATTAACATGTGCTCTTTCAGGGGTTTGCTTATTAAACAGAAGCCCTCTCATTATTCAGGAACTGCCACATGTTGTAATCTGTTGAAGTGGCTTAAAATTCCTACTGTACGTTTTCTGTTGGTAAGATGTAAAAAATAAGCCAATAGTGATGCTGTTATCTGACTAAAAACTCCAATCGCAATCCCAGGTGGACTGTTTGGAGCTGATGGCCCTTGAGTTTGTCCCTGTACCAGGCATCTCCTGTTAAGTTGTGTGGTCCGTGGTGGTCCTGTTGCTGTGTGTACGGTGCACACGTGGATTAGCCCGGGGCACTTTTCAGGTGACGGGCGGCTGTGAGTCGCTCCTATTTAGTTTCAGAAAACAATGGCGGTGGTTCCACAGTGGTGACTCTCCACCTACACAGGGCGATGGCATTCTATTGTTGGGTCTAAGGAGAGGAATGTAGTCAAAGAAACGGCCACAGATAGGTTTCAGCGCTTTGTTTTTGTGTGGTTGTGTGCAAGACAGATGCTCAAGGGGTTTTAATCAGTGCGTGAAATATTTGTTTGTGTTTATTTTCCTCAAATCGTCATCAGTTTCAACTTAAATGCCTTTCCAACTCTCTCTTTTTAACTGATCACTACAAAAACATGTGGTTTATTTTGTTATCAACAACTTTCCCCTGTTTTAATAAAATATTTGTTCATGATAGGTTAAATAAGATGAATTAGATGCAGCATTTTTCATTTTTTCTCACAGCCTTAGACATGTTTTCTATTGCTACAACATTGCAGCTCATTACTCTCACAAAATGTCTTAAGCTAATTGCAACAAGCTAATCGTCGTGCTTCTGTTTTCCCACAGAAATAAACCACCAGGGGATCACCTACTTCCCTGTGGCCTACTGAGTTTGGAGCAGGACTTCTATCTTCAGGACAACACCAGCCAAAAACAACTCCGTCTGCACCTGTCAGGATCTTTGAACATGGCTGACATTTCCTCACTGCTTCGAAACTGCCTTCAGCTCCTGCCTGCTACACCGATCTCAAACGCTGTGGCTCTGGTTTGTTGTGAGGGCGCTGATCACGGCCTTCTCCCTTAACAGTGATTGCGATGATCATACTGAAAAAGACACAAGTCCACAGTTGCCTGCATTTTGGGAACTGTGAACCAAGTGAAATCTTCTTGGCTTCATGGAGAACTAAGGAAACTCTAGTTTTTGGCACGATGGATATGGACCAAGGAGAAACCAATGTCTGTAACTGACAAGACACAGCAGTGGTGCCCTTTAAAATGATTGAAATACGGAGGTGAAAGAATTTAATTTTTAAAAGTATAACTATATCAACCCTTTGTTTGGGAAAGGAGCTGAGACAAAAATATACTGTATACTGTTGTAAAATGTGGCTGGACTCTCACATGGACTGGGAATTTAAGTATTGTAAATTCTATTGTATTGTTCTGCATATTATGTTGTTTCTAATAGATTTTTTAAAAAAGGATGTGAACTTTTTCTCTTTTTTTCTGGTTTATTTTCACACCTTATGTGTGCTGTACATGCATGGGGACCTCTGCCCCCACCCTGACTCCATTGGATCACAACAAAGAATTTTGAAAGCAAAACGTTAATAAATCAGAATATGACATCCTTTTATAATTTGCCATAGGCATTTATTTAAAAAGTCACTGCTCTACGGTGGCAAACACAACCCAAAATATGTCAGAGACGGTGCTATTCAAGAGGATTTCATAGAAACAAAAGTACCATAGACTTCAGTGGTGTCATTATAACAGAAAGACTCGTACTCAGCAACACATGGACACTGATGTGAGGGACGTCCATGCAGACATAGTATATTTGTTTTAAATGTGGAAAGTCACTTAATTACAAATAGCAGAGCACTGAGCAAACCTGCTCCCTGGCCCAGAGCGCAACATGTCACAAAAATAGCTCTTATGCACATTCACTTTTCAGTTTTGGCTTTTCATAATGGAGAACGATTAAATCAACATTGTAGGATCATTTTAAATGCAAAAGTTCAACTTAAGTTTTCTTCTTGGTGGTCTTTGAGATTATTAGTATTCTAATGTATTTTGTGTCAAATGCTGAGCCTTACAGGGCCAATGGAGCTTCCTCCCCAGTAACAGATGTAGTCCAATAACGCCAATGAAAGCTAAAAGCAAATGGCTAGAGTAACGACTTTACATTCAACATAGTTCTATGTGGTAATGCTGATATACAGACAGCCGAATGTAACACAAGAAGAAGCCAGGGAGTGTTTTGTGTGTTTGTGTGTGTGCGTGTATGTAAAAAGTGAGAGGTGCTTGTGCGGGTTATACTGCATTGCTTCGGACATGTATAATAACACACATCTTAAAGGTTCCTTTGAAGAAAAACATGTTTCTTTTGCTTTTACTTTGAAGGGGTATATATTGTACATTTGTGTTGTAAATAAATACTTTTGTTCAAATTACAGAAAAATCTCACATTAATACAAAACCCGTGCAACTAGTTTGGCAAAGATGTTTACATGTTAAGAGGAAGCAAGAGGCCCATGAATTCTTCTATAGGAATACGCACTGACATCACTGCGCCTGCCATAGGAGGAGCAAAGGGTGCAGAAAATGTGTGTAGTAAAAAGTGAATTATCTCTCACTTAAGTTTGAAACCCCTTTAGATGCGATGACTGCAAACATATAAATGAGTTGAAGCCCTCACACCTTGTTGCTCTAAGTTAGGGGGCGCTCCTCTCTATGTCCCATTGACTGTAGCCTTTATATTTCTGTCCTCTTCACTCAGGAAACACAAGAACAAGAGAAGATCCCGAGTCGCGTTTTCTAATTGATAAATTTCAAAGGAAAAAACAACTCCTGGATTAGCGGACAAGGGCGAGTCTGTTTAATCCACAACAATACGCGCGTATAAATCAATACTTGTACCTCTCGCTCTGTTCACATACAGGCTGCTATTGTACTTTCACAGCAGCGGCCCAACCGAACGCTATTTACGCTAAAGTAATAAAAAAGCTACTTTGAAAAGCTGGGCGACGTTTTAATTGCGTCGTCTTTCCTCCGCCATGGCTGCTTGGAAAATCCACCGCTGTGTGTAATGTTGAATTCCTGAGCCAGTGGCCATTAGAAGCTGTGGAGACGAGAGCGGAGCAGAGGAAAAGAACATGCTTGACTGCCCTCTTTAGGGAGCTCTGGTAACTGTTCGGCTAAAGGAGGCGTTTGGAGATGGCGCACGGAGGAACTCAGCCCCACATATTTTTACGCACGAAAATAAATCTGGAAGGTAAATCAACAGAAGTCTGTGACAGGGTGCGGGGACTGTTAATTAAAATTACGGGTGAGGAAAAACAAAATTAAAAAATAATTAACACTTTACAAAAATGTCTAATTTTTCCAACAACTTTATGTGAGATGTTTTCCACAATTTTACGCAAATTCAACTAGAAAGTAAAAAAGGCTGCGGGTTTGCACTAAGGCATCTGCTTTTCTATCATTAATATCCAAAGGTTAGTAGGCCTTTAAAGTATGTTACCAACCTTTTTAAATAATCATCTAACTTCAAATTGTCAAAGGGGCTACACAATTAGTTAACTCTTGATGATATTAAAATGTATTTAATAATATTAATAATTTAAGAAATGTCAGGCTAAATAATCAAATGGCCTGAGCCACTATGGTCCGCCATGTAAACTATTCATGTTTCATCTGTTGATATCCTATTTTTATTTAAGAAAAAATGGGAAAAAATGTTTTTTTAACACAACAATTAAATAACAATATTTATGATATGTTTTTAATTTGACGTATTTGGTGCATTAGTAAAGTAGAATTAAGCTTGACCTATATTTCCCATGCGCTTCCATTTTGAATGCACTGTTTGAATTGAGTTGTTTTAAAACAGTTCAGATTAATGCAGTATTTGAAAAGGCCGTTAATAATATCCTAAAATGGAGTGTGGAGTAATAAGGCGAGTTTGCGAGCAGCGTGACCGCGCAGTGAACTGTCAGCGTAATGAATGGTGCAGAGATGTGTTCCAGAGCTGTGGAGGTGCCCTGACAGGCCTAGTCTTCCTCCCACAACAACACGGCTCAAACACACAGGCCTATATTTATGCTCGTGGTTCCAACAGGTAAAACAGCGAGCCCCGTGCCTTTTACTCCCTACAAGCCATGACAAATCCAGCTCCTGCTGATTGGAGGATTATTCATTCAATCGTTATTGGTTGCTGCAGCGCCCAAACCTGAGCCAGGATTTCAGGCCTAAATTACAGCTGCGGAAGAGATTGAGATTTTTTAAATATAAGAAGCTATAATGGGCCTTTAGTCCATGCTTAAATATTTAAAGGAAAATATAGACTTCACTTTTTTTTTCCTCCAACTTGTGAGCAATTCAGTGTTTGGATTTTGATCTCAGCCTGGAGGTGACTGGAGATCATTAAATGGACACTTGAAATGAAACTTTGTCACAATGTCCATAAAATCACAGAGACAACAGCAAACAATCAATAAGGCTTCGGTTCAAAGAGGAAATCATTTCACAGGAAATACATGTATGACCCACATGACATGTCGATATTTCAGCAACTTTATAAAATCAATAACCAAACCTCAGGCTGAGAAAATGAGAAAAGTAAAAGTAACTTGAGACTGGAGAAAGGTCGCATAGCAGCTGGCTCTAAAACAAAGGGTCCACAAAGGGGAAGGGGGAAAAAGGCAAAAAATGTGTTTGACTGTTGAGAGAAGCTGGGGCCATTTTGGATGTCATCTGTCTCCTTGGCGACGGGGCCCCGGCCCTCAAAGCCCCTTGGGCAGCGGGGGATTGTTTGAGAGGAGCCGCGCTATTTTGTGCAGCGTCATTTATCACTGTCACCACATAATGATTCCCCTCGCAGCTCCTTATTGATGTTTGTAATTGCATTATCTCATAAGGGCGGATGATCAATGGGAGCGAGAGGAGCATCTCGGGGTCACGGGATGCGAGATGCTGTTTGTCCGTTTAATGCAAGCAGCTTCTCATTATGTGCGCAACGTTTTCTCTGCTTCACAGGGAGCAGAGCCAGGAGAGGAAAGAGCGCCTTATTTGTTTAACCTCTAGACACCGCGGATAAAAAAAGAAAATCTGCACTGCAAAAAAGAGAAGAAAAGTAGAAAAGAGTGAAGAGTGTGATTAAGAGTCTCAACATGAAAGTGCCTCAGCTTTTTCTTTTTCTTTCTTTTTTTTTTTCTTCTTGGAATTGTCCACATTTAGGCCTAACCTACACATGGAGTCGCAATACGCAAAATGTGCCACACTGAAAGTTGGTTGAAATGTGTTTGGAAAAAGCTCGCTGTGTTTTCGGACCGGACTGTTTGTGGGAGATGAAGTCATGAGATCCAGTTTCAGAGCCTGCGACTGAAGCTGAGGCCCCAACGTCAAACAAAACGCAAGACGCCCCTTTTTCAGAGGACCTAAAGGAGCAATTACTTCTAATGCTCCCTGTCTTCCCAAACAGACGATTTCCTATTGCCCGAATCTGTCTGTAAAAATAAAAACGATGTGATGATGTTTAGATTTTTTTCAAATCTATGCATCAATAATCCAAGAGAAATAAATAAGTATAAACTGTACACTAATTGTTAAGAAACATTTTATACACAGAGATGACTTGGTTGCTGCGTTATAAGCTCTCCAAAGTCAAGCACAGTTCCGTGACGCATGGCACAAGATCGTGACGCACGGTACGCCTCATTGTCAGGGGGAATTTGGAATATTCCTACAGGAGCTTGTTGTGTATAAATGACTATATTATTTCATTATTGCAGGCAGACCAGTGTTATCCAGGACATAGAAAAACATCGAGCTGGTTTCAGTGTTTTCCCTCAGTTATATGAGAGGTTTGGGGTGGCACCGCAGCAGACGCGCGGCTGAGGCAGACCGCGGCAAAGGAAGGCTGCTGTCAGCGCCTTCTTCATCTCCTTCTCCCGCTCTCCTCACCGCCGCTCGGCGTACAGAAGGTCACCTTGGCAGTGCCAGGGCTCCTCCGCTCACCTGGTGGCCGGATCTAATAATAGTCTCCTCCTCTCCCCCACCTTCCTTCCACACCTGCTCAGATGTGGGCTACAGCTGAGCATCTCTGGTGCTTTCAGTTTCACTTATTGCAACAACATCAGTTCTGTAATAATTACACATGATATGAATCAAGTTGACATCATGTTTTACCTGCTGTTTAAAATAAAATGAGCGAACGGCTTCACTAACATGTCCACACTGC
>KN488768.1:0-25418 GCA_000787155.1 Scartelaos histophorus | reverse complement strand
AAAAAAAAAAAAAAAAAAAAGCAGAGTTACCTCACAGACCTGACCTGTTACTTTGTCTCGTTTGATCTCGATAAAGATAGAAACATTCAATGCCGTACTGTGAAACATTTTAGACAAAGCAATATTCTCATTGGAGAAAAGTATTTGATGGGTCCTTCACTAGAAAAAAATGACACATGCACGTACATAAAATAGTTTACTTAAGCTAAAGTACCCAAGTAAAAACAGTTTTCCCCCTCAGAACATGTATAGTAAAAGCAGAACTCAAATCAGATAGGTAGACTCTCTCTTCATTTAATTAAAAAGAAAATAAAAACATACACACACATTATATTTTTTGCAAACTTGAGCCGTGTGAGTCACTGTATGGCGTTTTGGGATTAGAGCTGATTGGCCATGTTTCACTTTTCTGTCTGAAAAAGCTGCTCTAAAGCTGTGCTAATGAATACTAGTTATGCCAAAGGGTTTGTAAGCGCTAGGGTCCATAGATTCAAAAACACTTAATTTCACAGTTTGAAAATCAAGTGCCCCATGACTCTGACAGAATCAGGTTACTGACCAAGTAGTTACCAAGCCTGAATCATGCTTAATAAGCGCGTGGACAAACTGCTGATGGTCATATGTGGCTTCATGAACACAGCAGGTTACACTATTAACAGGACAGGGTTATAGGTCATGACCTCAGCTCAGGGAGGTCAAGGGCCAAACATGTGAGGAATACTAGAGGACAGAAGAAAATTGTAGTTTATAAACCAGGCAAACCAGAGGAAATGATCACTGGGGGTTCTCAACCGGAATTCTTGTTATCAGTCATCAGTAACTTCAATAAACAAATCAATCCAAAATCTAAAAATGATTCAAACCAAATCGTGTTCATCTTGTTATCATATTTCATAATTTAATTGGAAATATGCAAAACAAACAAAAAAACAGGCTAGTGACAAAACTACTTTATACCACTGACACAAGATAATCCCAATAAACCATTTTTAAGATATACTGAATCACTAAAAAGCTAGAGTTGCAACAAATAAACAGCATAATGAACCAATAATTAGCCGCAGAAGTAATTGTTTTCTTACTTATTATATTTGAAAAATGGCTAATATTACACTATTGCAAAGAAATTGTGCCCACGATAAATAATTAGAGCCAAAATATTCTGCTTTTATATACTGAAGAATACATTGATATAGCACTTATGAGGATTTTCCACAACAAAAACATAAAAAACATATAAACTCCACACAAGGCAGGAAATCAAGTAGGACTTTCTTGCTGTGACCTGAGAGTGCACTCAGCTACGGCATTGCTTTTTATTTACTGCAAATAAAACTTCAAAATGTCAAGTTTGCCTTCGTTTGCATATCAGTTAAAAAAAAAAAAAAAAAGCACAGTGATTCAATACAAAACAGGTAGAATACAGCACTGACCCAGCTTTGAAAGGAAATCAAAAATCAGCCCAGGTCACTGAATGCAAGAGTGCAGAAACGTTTATGTTGGGTGTGTTCCCACGGAGACGAGTGTGAATGGGGCCGTGGGCTTGCAGAGATCTCCATTTTTCATCAGCGCACTATTCAGGCCGACCATAGAGACGTCCCACTGCCAGGACCCGAGCTTTCCCCTCACATAACAGGTTTCTCTGCCCCACAATCAGGATATGTGGCTTTAAATCAACAGTCTGGTTCAGTGGTTAAAAAGCAGAACTGAACGTCCATCTTTCTGCGACAAATCGGATTACGACACTAAACGGTAAATAACGAAGCATGAGGGGACATAGAATTAGCGATGAGTGGTTTCTAACAAGACCAATCAGGAATTTTATGCTCCTGACAGTCAAGAATCCTTAAAAGCCCTTTAAGCGTCTTGCCCAGTGACGCAAAACAAGATTCAAGACAGCTAACCTTATGTTGGAGGACAAACACTGAACCATTATCCAACTGTAAATTAACAGCTTTTCACAGCAAGCTTGTTTTTTTAATAAGTTGTTTGCGTTCTCTTGTAATTACTTTCTTGTAATGGCAGTCATCAAAATATCAGCAAGCGGCGAAGAACTATTTGAAAAGAGAAACGGCAACATAATGCAACTGTCTTGTCTTTTTATTTTATTTTTTTTTCCAGAATATGTTGGTATATTGTACTGCATGTTGAATTAGTTTAGTTAGACAACACTATGCAGTGTTAGTGAGCATCAAAATTTGCATCATTTAAAATAAAAGCAGTCTATAATCTCATCAAGAAGGTCGTAGGTTCAATTCCCAGGTTTCTTACTTTTTGCTCCCATTCGCTCAATCAATCAAAACTGCTCTTAGTGCTATTTAGGTTGCCAGGTTGGTGATCTTGAAGAATGGGTTAAATGCAATGTTACAACGCAGCTCGGCTAGGGTGAGGGAAGTAACCAAAAAAAAAAAAAACAAGTTGGAAAATGGATTAAATAAGTAATGTTTAATTAACAGGAGTGTAAAATGTTAAATTAGCGAAACACAATACAATTTGTACAGAAAATAAACCAAGTTAAGAAACAAAATAATAACAGGATTAACATAAAACAAGTTTTGTGCTAAAAACGGGTCACGTGTGTTCAGAAAAACGAGTGATTAAACTAAGGGACATATAAAACTAAACTAAACTACGACTGTCCCAAAGAAAACCACAAACAGAATCGAGTGACCAAATCAAAAAGTACAAATCAGAACTAACTAAACAAAACCGAGTGTCTCAACTACACAGATGTCACGTACAAGTACAAATACAAACAGAGTGACTGACAGGAGACACATTGGCAGACTGGCCACAAAGGCCACAGCCCTGAACAGGAGCTGTGATCTTCTTAAATAGGGGGAGGAGGCTGGAGGCGGGGCCAGGTGAAGGATGCTCCACCAATCAGAGACCAGGGCTCAGGCAGCAGGAACAAAATGGCAGAAAAACACACAAAAATACAAACTGGAGGCCTGGGGCCGTAACATGCAAATGCAAAGAATACACTGCAATTGATGTTCTACATGTAAGTCTACTGGCGGAATGTTCAGCAGCTACCATGGTGACGCAAACCAAAAAGTTTTAACATAGTGTGAAAACTAATGAAAAAAATAAAAACTGGATTTAAACAACACATTTTATGATCAATATGAGCTTTCATGGTCCTGTTTAGGTTTTTAATTATGAACAAAAATGGTGAGAGTGACTAAATGGAAAAACCGTTGGGTAATGCTAGCTAGCTTGTGACTAATTTTACCTTTTTTAAGCACACAAATAATCTCACCTGTTGTAGTTCCAATCCACTCAGCTCTTTCTGGTCAGACTGTGTTAAAACGAACCTCAGATTAAGTCTAACTTGAGCAACAGAGATTCTAACAGAGTAGTGCTTCCAGTTAGCGTCACACCCTCAAGGGAAGCCTACCATATTCTGTGACCACTTTATCACGCTCTCTTATAAACGTCAGTGCGCATAAACACCCAACGAAAAACACAATCTGATCTTGCCCAGAATTCTCCGCCAAAACACCTCCTCCCTCCAAACCACTGAGAAATACTCCTGAAAGAAGGATATGGGCTATTAAAATGACGTATGAACTCATTTATCTGGTACATATATTTCCTTGTGTTGCGTGAGCAGGACTTGTTTGGATAAACTCTTTATCTCGATGATAGAATGTCAGTTCCTCCGTGAGCCAGTATACACTCTCAAACACTGTACTATGAATAACAGCGCTCCTCTGATAAAATTCCTGAGTGCAGCAAATAATGCCACAAAACGCAGAAGTTAGCAGTAAATACGAAGGAGCATGTGATAGTGGGTTTGGGTCAGTCCAGTTCAGCTATGTGTACTTTTATTTGCAGCTTTTTAAGGGCAGATGCAGTTTTGATTTAAAAATAATATGCATGTTTTGACATTTTACTTCTGTTTTGCCAATCATAGAAATGTAAAAGGTATAAAACATGCACAGTAGGTAAATCTTCCACTCTTGACCATGAACCTAGCATAGTTTTACTGCAGTTATCGTGACCAATTGTCAACATAATGCTAACAGATCAGTGATTTGCAGTGGAACTTATTGATCAGAACGAGACTGGCGGAAATATACAGACTTCAGAGGTGTACTTTGTAAGATTTCTGGTGAAGAGTACGCCAACAGTCTTAAGAAAATGGTATTACTTTTCCTGGGACGTACATAAGATATATATAAGATAAACTTTTATATTTCTCAGTGTTGCAACGCAAAGGTCAAGAACAACAAAAGATTGCCAAGTTTCATGACATGTTTTGGAAGATTGCAAACAAATGGCGAATATAAGATTTGGAGCCTCCACCTTAAAATGTCCCGTTAAAAACACATAGGGGCACTTCCTGGTTTCTATTACTCATGACTAAGTTGATCTACTACAAAACCTCCATGTATATTTTCACATAAACCTTTTCAAACACAGCAAAATCACTATAGAAATTCTCAGCCATCTTTAGTTTTGAATGGTTCGGCCCATATTTGCCAGCAGATCCCACTTCACAACCGCATTCCTCCGCTGTGACCACAAAGCTGTCTCTTCTTGTGCTGAAAACAACGTAGATGATGAGCAAAGATATTTAGGCGCTCAGGGGCCAATCCCACAACATTATATATATCCACTCCCTCGGCCCATTCACTGACCACTTGTGAAGTCATTACAGCTGCTAACGATTTATCTGTTACAACGGGACTAAACTTCGTGTCCGTATAAACTTTTGCTTCATCTAATGTGCGGTGGGTACATTGGAAACATATTGCAGGTCGTGTAATTACATAGATCGTTTTGTAGAAGACAGTATTGGCATTTTCAATTTTGTTTTTTGTTTTTTTGCTGAAATGAAAACACCCACAGGCTTTTGGGGGATAAAAGGGCACCAGCTGTTGGCAGCAGATGATAATTGGTTGCAGAGTGGAGAGGCGCTGAACATATGCACGACACGAGACGTTTACATGCAAAACCGGACTCTAATCAAAGCAATACAAGCATAGAGCTGCTCTGTAAGGCTCAGCTGGAGGTTAATAACAGCACCAAGCAAACAATGGGATAATAACGGCTACCTGTTGGCACCCGCGCCCAGACAAGTGGCATGTAAGAGCTATACTGTATCCTACTTAAAGCCCCACAGCAGAATGTATTCATGAAAAATGAGAATATATACTGTCTTGTTGTTATTCTTCTACACTGTAAATAACACAAGACAAAAGAACATTGTGATTGCTTGTTTATTTGTTTTCTAATAGTTACCAACTGGACACTGAACCTGAGGCCTGGACCTAAGGTGTGGACCTGAGGTTTTATGTTTTTATTGCAAAACATAGAAAAGCATGTGGGCTTACTGGGATCAGACTTGCATCTCCATAAAACAGACTCTTATTTGGTCTGGAGGGTCGCCTACTGCTTGTTTCCATGGAAATGTTGTTCCTTTGGCTACTATTCCACAGTAAGTTATAAAAATCTCTATGTTCCAATGTATGGATTTAACTTTCTATTTTTATGGAGTCATATAGGAAACATGCCACCTCCAGAATGTTTCAGTGTGTCACTTAAAAAAAGGCCTTTTTCAAGATACAAATGTTTAGACATAAAACCGGACTCCACTCAAAGCAAAACAAGCACAGAGCTGCTCTGTAAGGCTCAGCTAGAGGTTAATAACTGCACCAAGCAAACAATGGCAGAATAATGGCTACCTGTTGGCACCCGTGTCCAGACAAGTGGCATGTAAGAGCTATACTGTATCAGACTTGGATCTCCACAATACTGACTCTTACTTGACGACAATTGCTTGTTTGAATAGAAACGTTGTTACTTTGGCTGTAATATGCTAAATCTGTCTCTATGGTATGGTTTTAACTTCCTGTTTTCATGGAATCGTATGGGTAAGAAGCCACCTCCAGAAAGATATGCAGTGTCACTTAAAAGGGGACATTTTTGTGATAGAAAAAGTTGAATCCAGGCAGTTTTTTTTGAATATGTTAACACTCTAACAAAACCTTTTTGTGCCATGGCCTCTACCTGTACCACTGAGGGATTCCCATTCTGTAATAAAGGCTAACTTGATTTTAGAACAGGGGTTATTGGTGTAAATATTTCCAATAAAAAGCATTATATGTTTTACATATAAAATTGCAGTACTTCAGTAATGTCCCTGGACCCCACTTTGAGAACCACTGCTTTAGAAGACTCTCTGAACTCTACAAGTCTTATTATATGACAAATTTAAATAAATGTCCTTGCCTTTTGTGTATAGATGACATAAATAAATTTTTGTCAACTATTTTGTTTCGCATACCCCTTAACTCTAACTTTTCCAACAAGTATATCCAACCAAACCAAGGAATAATTTGAACATCTGCACTTTAAATACTGCAGTTATTTTGCAAACGCTAATTTTAGCTTGACCTAATCACCTATTCATATTGTCCTTTGAACCCATTTCCTTGTTTATATTGGACCCACGCCAAAGTCTACTACCGATCTCCAAACTCCTACGCCGAAGTCTCTGGAGAAACCAAAGACAAACTTTTAATAATTGGATGAGCCTGTATCCGCTGAGCTTAATTGTCTCATCATATTGTCTCAGCGGATTCCAGCGCTAATGTGTCATCTTTATGCATGACAATGATCAACGGCAGCCATCATTTATCAGACCCTCTCCGGCACTGTATACTTCTGCGGGCTCCTTTCTCTACGTATCATCATCACGGAGCTTTGGAGGAGCACTCGGAGTCTACTTGACACATCTTATCAGCGTTTGACTGCAGATGAACTCGTGTTTGGGTAAGTATGCATATATTTGACTGACGCGCAGAGCTGCCATGATTGCTCACTTTCTTGGATTTACATTGAGCTGTTGTGGATGAAATAGGAGAACTAATAACTAAGAAGAATATAATAGTTTCAGTTCAATAATTATTTTCACTCACAGTAAGAATGCATGTTTTTAAGTCCATAAAAACTCATATTAAAGTATAAATGTGAGATGGATAAGTTAAATGCCTTAGCAGGACATTCCAGACAAAACATTAACATCACCATGGAGACAGTTGGCAACCCTCCACCAGAAAAGTTACAGCGTATACCTTTAACTCATCACTAAAAGTAAAGGCAGTCTAATCTAATCAAAAAAGGTTCGATTCTAAGACTGTTTCAATTTTGCATGACCTGTAAGTTTTAATGGGGTCACTTAATTTAAGCTGATTTAATGCTATACTGCGGAACATTACAGGTAAAGCAATAACATCTCCATGGAGAAAAAAAAAGAAAAAAGTGGAGGGCCATTCCTCAGAAAAATTATATCAAGAATTTTCTAGATCAATAAAAAGGCAATAAAACAAAACTTCAAGATATCATTTTGAAATAAGAGTCTTATGTTTTAGTCATTTGTATTTCTAAAAAAATAGATATTACAGTGAAATACAAAAAAGCACTACATTTTTATTTGTGAATACTTTTGTGTTTTATGCTTTCTTCGTCTAAAGCATTTGAGTACATGAAAAATATTCCCTCGAGGGACAATAAAGTAGCCCATCAAATCACTTTGTTACGGTCTGGCATAATAAACCAAGTCATAAGGTTTACTGCTCAGGGATGGGACAGAAAACAAGGATTTTATTTCAGTTCCTGTACCTGTCACCAATATCAGTCGACATAAAAAATCAGATGAGGTAGTTTCTAGGTGCAGTTTCTGGCCTCGGGATACGACTTTCCTCTGTTTCTTCCCCAGCTTTTCAGTCATTTTACTTATCTTGTGACCTTTTTTGAGCTAACCCACACAGTCCCCTTGCCTGGGATTCAGAAAAAACACTGCAATACTGTACAGTGATGTGAGTCTGGTCACCGGTGAATTTTCCTGTTTTCAGATGCACATGATTGACAGGCGAACTAGCCAGTCTGGGATATCCATATTGGTGAAAAAAGAAAGGAAAAAATATCACAGGGGCAGAAAAATAGTGTGGATTTCTGAATCAATGAGCGACACACTAAACTTTGTTAATCTGAGGTCGGGTAAAGCTGTTTTTTGTGCTCCAATGCGCCTTGGTTTTATATGACAAATCTGATTATATGATCACATTTGACCGGGCTTCAGATGTGATGGAGGGTGTATGGAACAGACTGATATCAATCTGTATAAACAGTAAATTATAGTTCCTCTTGAAACTCTACCATAACTAGGCACAGTAAGTAAACCAACTTTTTATGCTCTTGCAACAAAGTTCAACAAGTCCAATATTTTATTAAATCAAGTTACACAACTTTGCCCACTTGTCACTCTTATCTAAGTTTGAGAAAAACTTCAGCTCTTTTTTGAATGCCTCTCTTCGACCGCAATTGGTCGCCCTTTGGAAAAATACATAAATTACACTATTTGTATTCTCAGCAGGGGAGAAAGTGGGGCTTTAGTTACCATGACCACATGGGTGGAAAGAGCCTCGGTTTCTGCGTGTTGTAGGACTCATTTGGCTGCTGCTTGTCCCCTGATTGCTTTGTAGCAGCACCGTAATGGTAAAGTAGGACATGATGGCGGAGAAAGTGACAGTGGAGCAGTTGGTGGTGATGAGCGTAATGACCGGCTATTGCTGCCAATGATGTTGTTGAGTGGTTCGAGGAGAAGAGCCAGAGAAGCGCGTTTGATGGTTGTATCAGGTTAGCAACGGGGGTCCAAAGACGGTAAAGGAAGAAATAACGTTAAGTGGAGGGGCTGTGATTGGTCGTTCACTTGGTCGTCAACACAGACAATTGGTTTAAGATTGCACCAGGAGTGAAGGTGTTATTTTTAAGTTATGGCGATATATAGGGTCAGTGAGGTTTCTTGTCCTCAAGCAAACCAAAAGCTATGGTGTACAAGTTTTAAAAGAATTACTCAGGATTGCTTTGGCCATAGGTGCACTATGAAACTTTTCTTCTGCAGGTCTCTGTTGAAATGCTATTGCTTTGCCTATAGAATGTGTCACAGTATGGCATTAAACATATCTGTCACACCAGAAAAGGCTACAGTGCTTCTAGTCACTTTGCACCTGATGGGAAATGGGGCTGTATGTTTAAAAAAGGAGGAAAATTGTTTAAAAAAAAGGTACGACACAAAGTATGTTTTTGGATAAGGAAACTATTGCAAGAGGAAATTTTAAGGACTGCAAGGTTTGTTACTTTAAACAAATGATTCTGATTATGTTGTCTCATAAACATACTGAACAATATAATGAGGTCGCTTTGATCATAATTTTTATTTTCATTTTTATCTTCATTTTATTGAAGAAAACTGTGAGACTGTCTATGTTAACAGAAATAAAAGTAACACATTTAGTATATTAAACTTCAAGAATAAATACTCAAGAATAAATCATCAGATATGCCTGTAATCATGTGTGACAAGAACATTTTGTACCATCAAAGAAACTGCCAAACCTCTCTGACGCAAACTCAGAGTTGTGTCCATCATCCCAAGATTCTATCACTAAAACTAGTGACTATCCAGACTCGGAGGCACTGCTGGGATTATCTAATGATTTCTAAACTCAAAACTCTCTATAGAATATTATGCTGCTGATTTTCATGCTTTTATGCTGCTGATGTGGAGCGCAATTGCTACAAAATTTCATTCTGTGGCACAGTTGTGCATCTGAACGACAAAAAGTCTGTCGAAGTCTAAGCTCAATACAAGTGCTAAAAAGTGCACATCCCAAAAGTCAGCAGGTCAGAAGAATATTGAATCCTCCAATTGCCTTCTCTCTTTTTCTAGGAAAGCTGTTATGTCTTCCTTTGTGTATTTAAATCTAAGAATACATGCAGTCTGACGTGTGAACAAGATAATAGACACATGTCAAGGCTCTCAGAAGACAAACAGAACAGAGATCCATCAGTTCTGGAGTGTCTGTTTTTGCCGACAGCTAAGCACACTTCTATGTCACCCCGCCTTGTAACGACACTACGCCACAGTTTCCATCTGACAGCTCCTTCTTTGACTCTTACCCTGTAGATGAGGCCACTTTGTGATCCATCAAACCTGAAACAAGACAGAGAGAGCTGGAGAGGTCTAGAGATCTGAGAGGAGGATCCTGGTCACACATCTGGAGTGTCTTTCTGTTGATTAAAATGGCACGTTTCTGAACTGTTGCGGCGTGCTGTGCTTCCAAACGCCACGGCAATGAGAAAGCCCTGGTCGATAGCACTCCACCTCGCCGGAATATGAAAACTATTGATCTGCTTTTTACCTTGGACAGCGGCTAGCACAAAGCATGGCGATGTTTCTGTTGCCAGCCATCCAAGTCAATACGATTGCATTCTTTCAACATCACTCCAGGCTTGTAAAACGTAAAGGAAAAGAGGCCATGTCGGACACAGAAATGGATTGGTCTTGTTGGGGTTTTGGTGGCGGAGAGGTCAGATTGTGCTTGTTACCGCAAGGCTTGGAAGAAATGGAAGGGCAGAGAGGGAGGCAACATCTTGGTTTACAAGGGATTATAGTGGAGAGGCCAGGTAACAGCAATTCCTCATTTTCTCAGTTAGTTTGATCAAAAGTACATAGGTATTGATTCTGTGCAGTACAGCATCTGGGCTCATTGTAAAAAACACTTGGAGGATACAAAATCATGATATTTACATCGGACTAGGGCTGGGCAATATGGAGCAAAAAATATATCTCAATATATTTTGCTATATCTCGATATACGATATATATCTGGATATCTGTGCAGGAAAAATAACCCCCCTGAAACTACTGCAAAAACAAAAATGCTGGAGTGCAAAGAAGTTGTCAGTTCATATAGAAATGTGTAGGAAAAAAGTGCTTCTGCAACATTAAAAACAAAATAAAAATCTCTGTATAAAAATAATAATTTAACTGTAAAATAAAGGAAGAAATAAGCTCCTTCAGCAGAGGAAGCTCGGGAGGTTCCTTATTTTAATAGATCCATGTTCCTCACCAGCGGTGAGGAGGTTTCCCACAAGCCACTGCACAGATCAAACCCAACGTTTCCAACCACTATTGTACAAGTAAAACTGCAGCAGATTCTTCATTTAAATCTTCATTATAAATAAACTTTACATTATTAAACTTTACAACATGTAAACCATAAAGACACAGAGCCACATCAGCCCGTTTGAGATTAGAATGTGTTTAATTCAGCTTTGCGCATATTTGTTGACGTTTTACAGAAGCAAAACTTAAAACTGCATGGCTCATTTGAATAAACTATAAGCGCTGAAAAAAAGTTGGCTATCGGGGCACAAAGAGCTGTAAATGGTGGGAAACGTTCGTGGTGGTAAAAGCTTTGGTTAACACCAATTTTCTGCATTTAGAGACGAGTTGTGTTTCCTCCTGTTGAGGCTCCTCATGTTGAGACTCACGAGGAAGAAAAGTGAAGCGACGAGGACAGAACAGAGAAGGAAA
Organism: Scartelaos histophorus; assembly: GCA_000787155.1. NCBI lineage: Eukaryota > Metazoa > Chordata > Actinopteri > Gobiiformes > Gobiidae > Scartelaos > Scartelaos histophorus. The sequence continues at coordinate 14,026 of KN488768.1, read as the reverse complement.
CAAGCGAAGCGACAAATCAGGATTAAATATAAGCATTATATCGATAATACTAATAACGATAATGATAATAATTTAAAATATCTCAATATTGTCCACCCCTACGTCAGACTACACAAAAGTATGTATAACTTGATTCTGTTATGAACCAATCAGCTGTTTCTAATTGACATATTTGTGGGAAGTAGCATTTGGTTCTCCGATTTTGAGAGTAATTTTTATAGCAAAGCCAGAATTTGCTACCACCAATTAAGGTAATGAGAAGTTGGTTACTTCAACTTTAATCACTACTGAAAATGAAACAATTTAATTTAACTCATACATTTTTTTTTCTTTTTACTTTCTACAGCAGCCCCTTTTCTGTTTCAGGTCACTAGAACTAACTTGCATAGTGCATAGTACTAAGTTGCATAGTGTTTCACCACAAATTAACTTTAGGCTACAATAAGATTTCAATACTTGTCGACTGCTGCACCATCGTCATCCATACTAACTTCTTTGTGTTTCCAAATGACAGGCCAGGTTAACACATCTCGCTCAACTTCTCCATTATCCTGCCACTTGTGTTTTCTCTCTCCTGTGAGTCAAAGAAGAGCTGTTTCTGTCAGGACTGAGATAGAAATGCATTCTCCTTGTTGGATTGACGTTCGTGTCTGGGAGGTCATCTTGTTGTTATTACCATTAGGATGTGCTGTGGTGCAAGTCTAGGTCAAAAGGGAGAGGGGTTAAGGCCATGGAGGCGGTCAGAGAGGCAGCAGAGGACCAGGGCTTAGAGGAAAGAAGAATAGGGGTGAGAGTGGACCTCCTTGACCCAGCGACTCCCTCACATGTAAACTCATCTCCACAATACCAACGCTCTTCTGTCCCCTGATGAGTTCTTACCTCTTTTTCTCCAATAAGGAGCTTGGAGCCTCCAGACTGTGAAAAATCAGTAGAATCAGACGAAGTGACAGACGTGCTTAAGGGGCCCGATCTAAGAGAGGGAATCCTTTACACAGCGACCACAGAGGGGAAAGTCACTGGGGACAATAGTGGCTGTTAAAGCAGGCTCATCCTGGATCAGAGCTGGGGCCAGGACAGTGGGGAGTAATACAAAGAGACAGACATCGCAGGCCGAGAGAGAGAGAGAGAGTGAAGAGAGATTAGGTCCAGCCTCTGCACTCGCAATAACGCAAAACTGTCACACACACACACACACACAGAGAGAAGTTCTTGTAGATTTGCATCTTTTTCATCCAGAAAGACGGTGTAGGGACAGTTGTGCAAAGGTGCAATCACAACAGCAGCAACCAAGGCTTCTGTCTTTTTCTCTATAGTGGATTTCTTTAAAAAGACCAAATTACACTATTGTCTGATTTATGTTATAATGTCGTTCCCTCATCACAAACATACCAGGAGTTGTGTTTTGATTCACACATGTTCAACACACAAGCTTCTTCTGTCACAATGTGTAATACAGCAAGAGTCTACTGTGTTTTAGGCTCCATACGCCTTCACTAGAATCATTTGGATAAAATTCAGATCTGGAATTGCCAACTAAAGGTAAAAAGTAGCTGTTAACTACCACTTCATGACATCACAAGGTGGAACAAAACATTTGAGTTTTAGAGACGAAGACAGTGTGTTTAAAAAAAAAAAGCGACACCTCAATTTTGTGTCATTTGTGTATTAATTTAATGTATCTGCTCTTGTGCCACAAGGAGAAAATCCCCCCTAAAAATCCCCCAAAAATCCAATTGATTAGAGAGAGACACATGTTTAACAGCGTACACCAGATCATTTGTTGAAGTTCCAGCTAAGTCAGTTATTTGCGGTCAGATTTTGTTAATATGAAGCACACAGTAAAGTCTAATAAAGCCTCAGACAGAGCAGAGCCTACAGTTAGCATCACACCCCCAAGAAACGTTGCTGTAAAGTAAAACAGGATAGAGGATGAAATGAGTTTTTACCCAGACTACTTATGTTTCTCCATATAGAACATAACTACTTAGCATAATGAATCTTTTTTTTAAAACAAGGCCATTTCTAATCTAAAAATGTGAAGAGTGAGTTGAGATAATTGGTCATATTGTGTCCGGGGCAGTGTGGAGAGGACCAGAGAGGCTGTAATTACACCAGAGACACAGGACACAGTGGGACCCGGAACAATTGGACACATGTGTGACCACAGGACACGTCTGAGGAGCTGGATTAAGCCCTGGCCACGGGGCTATTGATGTTATTGAACTGACACTGTGAAGAATGCGCTGCTTCCAGGTCCACTGTGGGCTGCTGCTACTGCTTAAAGTGCAGTTTTCATGCATTGTTTTTTTTTTTCTTTTTTACAAATTTCGTAATAGTTATTTGGTTTGTACCTGTATTAAGTATTTATCATAGCCCTCAGTTAAATGGCAATTTGTAGGAAACAAGTTGAAAAGAAATTTGCAAAAAAATAGGAAGCAGTGACATACTTGTTTGAAGTAGTATTTGGTTCTCCGCTTTTGAGAGTAATTTTTATAGCAAAGCCAGAATTTGCTACCACCAATTAAGGTAATGAGAAGTTGGTTACTTCAACTTTAATCGCTCCGTCCACTGAAAATGACACAATTTAATTTAAACACAATTTAAAGTGCAGTTTTCATGATTTTTTTTTTTTTTCTTTTTTTCAAATTTCGTAATAGCTATTTAGTTTTTGGTATTTATCACAGCCATCAGTTAAATGGCAATTTGTAGGAAACAAGTTGAAAAAAAAAAATAGGAAGCAGTGATGCGTTCTGAGTCTAAAAAAATATGCACAGAGAAAGCATTTTTCTGGGATTTTTTATTTTTTTTTTTAATCAAAGGAGCTATAATCTATTTTAATTCATCTAATCATAAATATTTTTCAATTTAGATTCATTGTTTTTGGCCAGTGTTTACAGCATGATTAGTAGGTAAAAAACTGGAATTACCCCTATGTACAGTATAACCAGGAAGTAAAATTATTAACTTAAAGCTGCATTTCGTAACATTTCCTCTACCTCCACAAGCCTGTCTCCATGGAAATATTATTGCTTTGTGAAGAGGGACAATACGCTACATTACAATTCAGATCTGTGGAGAGTCGCCCCCATTCAGAGAAGGAGTTATTGTATTTTTGAGCAATAGAAGCACAAGTTATAAATAAATGCTAGTTGGATATGTCTAAAGTCATACTATGGAACATTCCAGGCAAAGACAGAACATCTCTATGGAGACAAGTACCAGAAAAGTTGCAGGATTTATAGTAAAAAATAAGTATATTTTAGTGAGAGGAGTAGTATAACCCGTCACACACACTTTAAACACGGCGCTGGAGAGGGCACGACTGTGGGCCATTCATCGGAAAAGTCAACGAGATTTGGGAGAGCTTTGATTGTCACTGGGAGACGGACATTAGCATGATAAACCGGGGAGCGTGCCCAGAGGCAGTGTCCCTCAATGTTCTCTAGTTAACTGTAATTAATCCACACAGTAAAGGTTAACCTGCTAGCGGCGCCGCCAGAGTAAACAGAGAGAGGCTCGTGCCGGCTCGATCAGCGGGTGAACGAGGTGGGATTTTGGCATTTGGGGACAAAAAAGGAATCATGGTGCTGACCAAAATAAATTAGTAAATTACCAAGTTTGTTGTATGACTGGGCAGACATTTTATTTGTATTAGTTTACTTTTTTGGTATCGGTTCTTTGACTATACTTGTTTTTTGATACTTGCACCTTTCTAGTCTTTATTTGTGTATGAATCATTGGCTTGAAAGGTAAAACAGAATTGTGGTAGATAAATAAATCGTGAAGTTTGAGGAAAAGGTATCGTTCTCTCTTCAAGGTCCTATATTACACTAAATTTACACGTGAATTTTAAGTCATGTTATAATGTTCTTACCCAAATGGCTCAAATGGCTCTTTTCCACCTTGTGATGTCATGCAGTGGTAGTTTTCAAGTAAAAAGCTAAGTTTTGTATTTAGTTCAGTAGAGATTGGCAATTCCAGGTGTGAAATTATGCAAAAAAACAGCCTAAATGTGCAGGATTTGTGCGTTAAACATGTGTGAATGTAACAAAACACAATTACAGATATGTTTTTGAAATCAGAAAATAACATAATATAAGCCTCACTAGACAGACACTAGTTTTTTAACCTAATATTTGTTCAGTATCAGTACCTTTTACCAATGCCCAATACAAATCTCTAAAAAAAATGTCTCACACACCAAATCTAGGCAGAATAAGTGAACTACAGTATGTGAGCGGCACAACAGACTTGATTCTGTCATTGGACCATCAACCCCTAGTTATAAAACTCAGGCGCTCATTTAAAAGTATACGCAGACTACGGTTTTATACTGAGCAGTTGTTTTGCTGTGCGCCGCGTGACTAATCCAAGAAAAGAGCTTGACAAAGTGAAAAACGACATGATTACTGCAGTGTTTATTTAAATATCCCATTCTACACTGTCTGGGAGTCAATGAGACAGTCAAAGATTCACTCCGATTGCTTTGTTAATCTAATGTGCCAAGTTCATTTGCTGCCCTGACAAACAATATGGAGTCATTTGGCGAGGGAGCTTTAAGTGAATTACAACTATTTAATGAGTCTTTATGGTTCATTACAATCAACTGCAAAATACAAAGTAAGAATAAAACGCATTGACCGCTCCTGGCTTTATGCATACATGTACAAATGGTGATCTATATATTTGGACAGATAAGAGTTAAAAGGTATTTGAAGTATAGAGCAACTGTAATCCAAAAAAACAAAACAGAGATGAGTAATTTTCATTTACTTTTACATTTTCCACAAATTGAACATATTAGAGTAATCACAAATAGCCAAAGACAAATAGGGTTTCAGCGTTCTGGTATTTGCTACACTTTCATGACTTTTCCCCATTCAAGGTTACAATATTTGGTTTTAAAATGCCATGGCAACAGTCATAATATTTCATCATTCTCAACCCCTTGGATATGCTCCTTTACTAATACTGCTCTCCATCATGGACACTCCTGCACACCGACAGCTCCAGACTACAGAGGGATAGACCAGCTCCTACGACTACAACAACTCAGCTTTATGGGACATATAATACTCCCTACAACTGTACAACAGCTTACCCTTATGGAACAGATAATACTCCCTACAACTGTACAACAACTCAGCCTTATGGAACAGATAATACTCCCTACAACTGTACAACAACTCACCCTTATGTAACAGATAACCTTTTGTCATGTCAAGCACGATCTCATCTTTTCATGATTTCTCCTTTCACTGAAACATATTCATTAGGGGTGTGTACTACCATGAGTCTGATGATACAATACATATCATGATACACATGTCACGATTCGATATATGATATATAATATATCCCAATACTAAAACAGTGGATGATATATTGCGATGTATCAATAGTTACTTCTATCAATACAGAATACTGCACCTTCACGGGAACACAATTGCATGAAATATAATTTATAAAAATGTTTAATCATCAGAACAGTGAATGTAACTTATGAATTTTAGTGAAAAATATTGTTTAAAAAAATTATTTGGATGCATTTTGAACTGATTTGAGAATTGTGCAATGAAGTATCACGATATATCACCAAATCAATTTTTTCTTACCCCCCTAGTATTTATACGATTATTTTTATTGTACATGTACATGTACATTCATATAATTATACCGATCTTAACATCAGTCTCTTGTTTGTTTTTTGCTGCTCATTTAGCATTTATTATTACCATTTATATTGTTGCTTTTTGTTATTTAAACATATTGTAGAGTGTGAGTTACTGTGTCCAACTAATTTTCTTTTTGGAACAATAAAGTTTGTGTAAAGTCTTTACCTTGATTAGGCCCAGTGTTATTTGGGAGCAACATAAGCTACAATACCCAATACAAAACCACTATATTATATCTAGCCTATATGTTCTGCCATAAAACACTGCCCAGTCCAAGTTTACGCTGGCATAAGACTTGAAGATTGATGTGTCTTGTATCTTACCTTGTTGTTGTCCAGCTCCAGACATCCACACAGTGCCAGCTCAAATATGCTCCAAATCAACTTCTGTTCCTCTTTTTGTGTTTGGTGTGTAGCAACCAGCATTTAGCTTCATATTCACCATCTTTCTTGCTGGAGCGAAGGCCAGAATCTATAATGTTTTACTTTCCTGAATTCCTAATTACTCCAGAGATATGTACTCTTTTTGTTTGATAGCATGTTGCTATGCTAACACACATGCTAGCCAAACACAGTACACATGTGATGCTAGGCAATATCACCCATAATGCATCACAGGTTTGGGGAAAAAAAATAAAAATAAATTAAAAATAAATTAGTGCCAAGCTAGCTGCATAGCATAATTGACACTGTCATTTTTCAAGGTATTAATTAATTTAATTTATTTATTTATTTTTACTGTAAACATTTTTGAAGTTCTGATTGGCCAAGGTCAGGGCCAGTGATACAGATGCAGCAGAGTCTGGAGATTAGAATGAGACATATAACTTAATAGATACTTTTCATCAACATTCTCTGATGCTAACTGTTGGCTCTGCTCTGTCTGTGGCCTGTTGGACTTTAATTTGAGTTTTGTTTTAACACAATATAATCATAAAGAACTGATTTTGTTGGAACTGCAAGAGCTGATTAGTGCTGTTAAACAAGTCTCTCACACATAACATTACCATAACAGGATCATGAAAATGTGAAGTTTTTGCATCCATTTTGTCTGTGCAGTTTTTTTTTTTAAATTAAATTAAAACTTTTTTGACATTGTATCATTGTGGTAATTCCTGTAGTAATATATGTAGAACACCCCCACAGTGATCCATAAGATGACTTGGCCAGTTTGCAATTTTAATTTACTGCAAAAAATATATAAAGTTGCAGAATAAGACGTATAACTTAATTTGACCAAAAACGACTTCACATACACTTTAATATTTGTGTTTATTTTTAAGATTTGATTTTCTCGTCTCACCGCATGACCAGTTCTTGTCATTTGTTCGCGGCCTTCCTGCATTCACTCTCCCCCAGTGTAATGACATGTAATCAGGCATCCCACACGCTTCGCCTGCTTCATTTCTAATATGAGATTCCTGAGGGTGCTGTTGGGTTAATCCAATGATAAGATGGTGAGCATTAGTCACTGGTCCCATATTCCTCCGAGAGCCTGCGTAAACAGCCGTCCCTGCTTCTCTGTGGACCACAAATCACCTTCTATTCCACTGGACGATAGTGAGGCCAGGGCTGACCCGAGGACGCCCAAAATGAATCAAGTCCATCATATTATATGACCCAACCACACCCCCAAGTATTTAGAGAAATGAATTACAAAAGAAAGACAGATCATTACATTAGATTAGGCAGATTGAGCTAAGGGTCTGGAGGGAGATGGAAACATTTCAAGATGTTGTCAGGGAAATTAGGAGTAATTGAAAAGACCATTATAAAAAAGTTATAGGCTGATGTAAAGATAACTATGATAAAGTAGAGCGCTGCATTTAATATTAGCAATAGGTTATATAGGCACCGGGAAGCGAAAGCCAGAACATAAATGACAAATACACAGAATGTCAAAGGTGTTTAAATAAAAAAATAAAATTACATCCTCAAGTGGACACAATATTATGAAATTTAAAGATTTATGGAAGCAATGGTCAAGGAAATACTTATTCATTACTTACTCAAACTGTGCATCTGCCCCCTCAGACATTATTAATGATGTACAGGTCACTGCACTGACTCACAAACAACAATTAAAGCGATAAGGAACTTTCTGGAGATGGTCAACTGCATGATTCTGTGGAAATAGAAAGTTAAAAATAATGTGGATTATTATAGACAAATGGAAACAAGCGGGAGGAGGCTCTTCTCAAGGCCAGTCAGGTTTGTGGAGATGCAAGCCTGCTCATAGTATAATGTTTAATATAACTTTCAATGGAATAAAAACACCCATACGCTTTGATTTGAGTTTCTTTCTTGAGTTCTTTCTGAGGAACAATCATGAAACAGTTAGAACAAGCTGAAAACACTATGATAATCCGATTTGAGTGGGTTTAACCAATGGGTTTAGAGCTTTATTGTGTTCTGATTCTGCAGAGGCTTTCACAAGAAAAGCTATTTCTCAATTAATACAAGATTTTTACATCATCATTGCGTTTGTTGGCCCGTTGTAGCTCATTTTAAAGCCTGCACAAGTGGCTGTCCATTTTACAGAGCTATTTCCCAGCTTATGCATTTGAATGTAAATTGGTGTTGTAATATTTTAGTAGGTCTGCATATCAAAAAGACCGTAAAACTTCACTGAACAACTTTGGTCAGCACTCTTATGGGGTTGCTTGTAACGAAGCAGCCATTATAGTGAATACAAATATCAAACATTTATAGAGGTGAAATGCGTTGCCCAAGGAAACAACAAAAATATACAGTAGTAGTTGTGGGGATCAACAGAGCAGGTATACAACTGTGCATATGAATTTCATGATAGGATTGTAGTTAAAGTTTTCTCCATGTTATTGCTTTGTTTGGAATGTTTCACAATATGGCATTAAACCTTTCTTCTATCGTCATGGAGACCAAACCAGACCAAGTTACAGGTCAGATCTGTGGACAACCCTCACAGTCAGAATACTTTTTTTTTTTTTTTGAGCTATAAAACCATCTGTAATGCAATGCAACGACGTATCCATAGCAACAAGCAGGTGATGGACCTCCAAACAAAAAGTTACATAGTGGATCTTTAAGTTTGTGTTTTAAGTTTTATTTTTTTTACTTACATACCCGCTTTTACTTATCATCGGTGTCGATCTGAGCAAGAAAGATGAAAAAATTAGCAGAAAACATAAATATTTTTGAAAAGATTTGCGAATTCTGTGAAATCAATTCATGTTTGCGCAGACACAAGACACAAAATCTGCTTTCCATTTCCGCTTTCAACACGCAAGTCAATGGACGCATGTGACATTCTTTTCTAAGAGGATCCAATATGGAGTTCATTTGAAGATGGAACAAAAACAAAGCTGGCCGTGGAGCAGAGATGTGTTCATTTTGTGCTGTCATGTGGTTGCATTAAACTGTATCAGCCATGGCACCCGCTCAGTCAATATTTGGCCTTGGTTTTTGTAACAAACTTGGGAAGAAGTCAATTCACCTGTTTCTAATGCAGGATCCCGCCTTTCTTTCTCGTCTGGACTGTTCAAAGATCTGTGGACCATGTGGCACTTCCTGATTTCATTATTCTGAAGTTGGGGGACTAACTTAACTTTGTTTTTTAAGCATTGTACCGTGTTATAACGTTGTTGTCTCATCAAAAATATGTCGGAAAAGTTTTTAGATGTCCCTTCTTATGGTTAGCTGTAAGATTTTATCCAATGCTCACCCCACAAACCTACCGTCCCACATGAAAATTCTCCATAAATGAACAAAAACGTGATACAAAACTGTACACTACAACTTCACAAACCTGGTAAGATTGCGTTCATTAGCAGGATGCATTGTAATAGCACTATGAAGGGGGAGTGACTTAGCACAGAGATTCAGAGCATGAAAAACAAAAGTGAAATTCATAAAACATGTTAACACAAATATAACAAGAATCAAAAGTAAGGTGATCTAAATATGTGTTTGCAGTTAATACGTCATAGAAATAAAATACACCCTTTAAATTGGAGAACACTGACACATGGATTCAGTTAAACTTTTTTTTTTTTTTTTCTGGTGGAGGGTCCAGAATCATTTTTTTCTCCAAGGAGATGTTTGTTGTTTCGCCTGGAATGTTCCATAGAATGACAAAAAACACAGCAACACTTGACACCACCAAAGCAAGTATTTTCTAACATTGAAAACATCTGTAATGGAACGAATGCAAGATCGATAAGTCATACCATATTTTGGATCATTCTCGGAAAACCAATATAATTTTCATGAGAGGACCGGAAAAGTTACAACTGCTAATTTAGCTCGAATCAAAGTAACGAACATTATATCATTTTCACTTCACATATCCTGGGCTGACCTCGTATGTTCCGATTTATCTGGACATTGAAAGAATAACTGCGAACAGAAAAGCTGTCACTAAAGTTTTGAGAGAAGTTTATTTTTAATATCACAATAGTAACAGCACGTATGAGCCTGTAGCACCACCCACGCTGTCACCGAGACTCCAGACGCCCTTTTGTGTTCATGTGTTTAGACTTCAGAGACTTCTGGGTTTGCCCATTGTCACCGTTTTACATTACGGCATTGACTGATGGACTCTGGGTTAAAGCCTTATAAGAACTTGTGCTTTGTCACGTAGCTGCAAAATCACACTGTAGTCAATAAGACGCCACACGTATAATGATTCATTATTAGAAGACAACAAGTAAACTTCACTGAACAACTTTGGTCAGCACTCTTATGGGGTTGCTTGTAACGAAGCAGCCATTATAGTGAATACAAATATCAAACATTTATAGAGGTGAAATGTGTTGCCCAAGGAAACAACAAAAGTATACAGTAGTAGTTGTGGGGATCAACAGAGCAGGTATACAACTGTGCATATGGATTTCATGATAGGATTGTAGTTAAAGGTGCATTCTGCTACTTTTCAGGTGAAGTGCCTGTCAAGTACTTTTCTCCATGTTATTGCTTTGTTTGTAATGTTTCACAATATGGCATTAAACCTTTCTTCTATGAATTGTTTTTTTTTTTTTTTTTTTGGAGCTATAAAACCACCTGTAATGCAATGCAATGACGTACCCATAGCAACAAGCAGGTGATGGACCTCCAAACAAAAAGTTACATAGTGCATCTTTAAGTTTGTGTTTTAAGTGTTGTTTTTTTTTTTACTTACATACCCGCTTTTACTTATCATCGATGTCGATCTGAGCAAGAAAGATGAAAAAATTAGCATATAATGATTCATTATTAGGAGACAACAAGTAAATGCAATAAAATGTTTTTTCTGCAGGGGTACATTTGATGCATTTGACCCATTCTTCAGAAAATCAACTGGACCCAACTCAAAAGTTAGCTGGAAGATTGGCCAAGATTAGCCATATTTATCTGGTATTCATTGTGATTTGGACATAAAAGGTCATCCCTGTAGTAAAATTTATATTCTGCATTTGACCCAGCCTGGGACACCTCATCGGGAGCAGTGGGTGTCACAGTCCAGGGACCCATCTCTGTGATCAAGACTTATCTGGAGGATTGAATGGGAAAAGTGTTCAGAGGAAATGCACTCAGACATAGAAAGAACACGCAAACTATGCACAGAAAGACGACCTGGGAATCGAACCCAGAACCTTCTTGCTGTGTATTTTCAGTAGCATATTAGAAAGTTCTCTGTAATACCAAATGGCGCGTCCAAAATTAATTCTGAGAGTGTCACCTATGCTCCCAAATGTATTCTTTGAGTTTTTTTCAACGTTCTATTTCCATGCCCTTTCTCCTGTTGTGACGTGACAGCCATAAAAAACAACACTTCAAAACAACAAATCAAAACAACACCCAATATGACACCGAGGGCAACTTTTTTCCTTCTTTTTCCTTGTCCAAATCTGGCAACTCCTTCAATTGACGTTTCTCCCACTTTGGTGTTGAACTTGAAAGCGGCGTGGACCTGAGACGCTGTTTGTCCAGATCCCTCAGCGCTCGGCATTAGGGAGGAGGAAAGAGAAAGAACCCAGATCTGTCTTTGGGTGGTTTAGTGGAAGTGACCCTTGAGCAAGGCAATTAACACTGGGTCACGAGTCCAAACACTGTAGAACAACAAAGAGGCAGCTACTCAGGTGGGAATTTCACTCACAACCTGACAACAACAGAAAATCTAAACTTTTTTTATGGTCAAGAGGTTGAGTGTCTATTGTATAATTAGGGACTTCATAAAAAATACACTTTTATAATAACTAGAGTGAACAAAGTTTATTAAAGATGACTATTGAAAATACATTAAAATCACAATACGGACAAATTAAAACATAAATAATCATCATAAAATTAACATTAAAAGAGTGCGTGTGTCTTGAAGTCATATGTTCCAGGTTTAACGCCATAAGACTGAAACACCATTAATAAATGTAAATGTAATTAATAAATGTAAATGTAATTCATAAATGTAAATGTAATTAATAAATGTAAATGTAAATGTAAATGTAATAATAAATACCAGAACTCTGAACCCAACCCCGTTAATTAAGTGAGAATCAGTTGCTCTTTATGAATTGTTGGATTTTGTTCATGCTATTGTGACTTTTTAAGGTTAATTAAGTTATAAATTAGTACCAAATATTTGTATGTGGAAAGCAAAAGTACATTTTCTTTTTAAATGTATTACAATTATTATTATTTTTTATTTATCCATTATTTTTTAGAATTAAAAACTGACATTTTCTCATCACACCTGCAGTAAAGCCACAACATAACACGGGAGAGAATGAAAAGTGGCATAATGAGCTAAAAAAGATCTAGTATTATTGCTGTTGCGAAGTTCTGCATATTATTTCAAAATTGAATTTAAAAAATGAAAAATAAAACAAAAATTGTACCCATCTTACCCCTCCAATGTTGGAACCTTCACAGCAGGAAGCGCTGCCTTGGCCCAGATTCTGTCGTAAACTCCACATTCTCATTAGCGGCCTTAGCACATTGTCATTCCACACTGCTATCATATCCAGCAGCACCGGCCCTCTTTGGTACTGTAATACTCCGAAACCTGCCCATAAAAACGCACTGTAATGTGCCTCAGCCTCATTATTGCCGGGCCGGTGTGCATGGCGACGCCGGAGATCAGGTGGTCTCGTTTGGCTTGTTAATTCGCCGCCTCTGTGATTGGCTCGCCGCATTTGCACAGCTGCTCTTTTGAATAAAGGCTAAACTCTTTACACATCTGTAGTGACAGCAGATACACATGTGAACATGCGGACGTAGCTGGCGTCTGACATCACTCCACACCCCGGGCCCCCGCCTTTGGGAGACTGTGAGGCCCGGTGAGGTATACACGCCCCGAAAGCAGGATGTGGGTGGGAGGGCTGGAGCGCAGAGGTGGTAACGGGTGAACACCGCAACTGTGAGAATTCTGGGATTTTATGATCATCAAACCCCCTCTGTAAAACTGTCTCGGCTTGTAGGAGAAATATTATACAAACCTGACTTTTAAGAGCTTTAACCTTGTCATATTTGTTTTGCTTCATTATTAACAAAGATTATCCAATGAATCACTCAAAATACAACTTTGACTCTTTGTTTGAATAACCTTTGTTCTGTATTTGAGGCCCATATTACGCTATTTCTGATCATATGTCATTTTTTCATCACAAACATACCTGGAGTTTCGTTCATGCATGTTTAACACACAAACCCTGCACATTTACGCCGAGTTCTTCTCTCAAATGGAAAACACCAACTCATAATGTCTCATGTTAATACAGAAAGTGCTTCATAGTATTCCACACACCTTCACAAGAATCATTTTGATACTTTCAGCCCTGGAATAGCCAATCTCCACTGAACGAAAACTAAAAGGTTTCTGTTAACTTGGAAACTTGCGCTTCATGATATTACAAAGTGGAACAGACGAATACTGCAGGATTACTCAAATATGTGTGAATGAAACAACTCCATGTATGTTTTTGATGAGGTAACAAGATTGTAACATGGTTTAAAGCTCACAGGAGTTAATTTTGCATGTTATAGGACCTTTAAAATATCACCATAATGTTCTTAGGTGGTAATAGATGACTAGCAACTTCATATATCTGATCTATGTTTGTAGCTTGTGCGTATTCTTAAACATTTCACTGAGAAAATACAATAATCAATACACAAACTAGCGCTAACATCGGTGTACGTTTGACCCGTCTCGCTGTGTAGCTGTGATCTGAGCCACGTGAAAGTAGCAGGTCGAGTGCAGCTCCATAAATCACAAACAGAGGAGCAAAGTCCCGATCTGGACTGAGGCTGGTACCTTCAGCTGCTCCTAATTAAGTCCACTGTGTCTCTGCTCGGTGCACGCCATTCATCACACACTCACACACACACTCACAC
>KN488767.1:0-12365 GCA_000787155.1 Scartelaos histophorus | reverse complement strand
AAATGTAATTCTGAGAACGTTTTGCACTGGAGTAAAAACATTTTTAGAGTAGTACTGGTATTACATGCAAGTTAACCAACAACAATATGTATCACCAATGAGAGATTTATGCTCTTCCTGGAGGTTTTCAGTGCGACATTAAACTTTTCTATCTCCATGGAGAAAGGAAAAAATATGATGTTTTGAGCAGTAAAAAAATATGTATTAGTTAAAAGCTATGAAACTCTTCAGGACATGCAATCCATTTACACAGAGACAAGGTAAATCAGTGTTTCATTATTAATCAGGTATTAGCTGTAGACATAGAATTACTCCGTGAGTAGATTTCTCCCCTTTTTCCACTAATACATGTCATCACTGTTTTGTTGCTGCTACTGTTTTTATGCTACTGTTTTGTTTTTTACTGTTATTACCAAACAACTTCCAAATGTCCTACTTTGCTGTAACACTATTGGACGTTAAAAAAAAATAAAAAATCTGCAGCTCAGAATGTTGTAACTGACAAATTCATATTTCAAATACAGATACTGTACTCGTACATTGTTTCACTGGACAGTCTGACACATCACATAAACATGTTTTTAAGACTAATTTTGATATCTCCCCTTTTTCAGATCACCTCATTTTTTACTTGTGCATGTGCATGTTTTTCAAGGGTTTTTTGTTTGGTTGTTTGGTTGGGTTTTTTTTAGCAACAAAACCCATACATACCCATATAATTAATGCCTTAATGCCTGTGAAACATTCCTGGCAAATCAGCAATTGAGCCCCATTTTCTGCTCCTCTTCTCTCCTAAGGCCGGTAGGGTTACGGCTGTGGAGTCTCAGTGTATAGACTAAATAATGAGGGAGTGACTTATCGTGATGGTCATGTCCTTAAACAGTTTAGGATCTCCAGACTGCAATCTCACCTGACACATTCATTTAAGCTGGGTCGTCTGAAGAAATATTGAATCAGAGAAGGAGAGAATCTGAGCTGTTTTTGTCAAAGAGGAGACTAGTGCAGTGGGTGGACGAACCTGAACACATATACAGTAAGAGGAGGTGTGGACATATGAGGATTATTGGACTCTAAAAGAAAATAATCTGGTCTAAGTGTAAAATAAACGGAGCACTATGGAGGACAGTAAAGGCATCGCCTGAGTGCACAGCAGCCGCCTCATTTCCGCTTCTGTTCATTTCAAACTCTATTAAAAATCAGGACATTTAAGTTTAAGGTGCACAGGTTTCCAGAGCCAGAGTAAAGAAATATTTAAAATAATAAATTGGTGAGAGGATAGCTGTATAACTTAACCACAGCTTAAAAATGCAATTGCAAAATAATTAACTAACTAATATTAGCACACATAACATTTAGATCACCATGTTAACTTTAATTATTTTGAAAATGCTCTATTCAAAACAATAAAATGTAAATGAAAATGCTACATTGAACATTTAAAAGGAGTTTTGAGCTGCTGCTTTTCTCTCTCTCTTTCTTTGTTTAATGCTCAAGCCAGCCTGGTAAATGTGGTTGGGTGAGTTGGGTACTCTATACACTTTTACAACACGTAGTTATCAATTGTTGCCACCCTTGTTGTTTTGGTCATATCATAATTTGTTTTAGCGGAGCTGGTCTAGGTTTTGGATTTCTTTCCTTTCCTTATCCAAGATTTTAGTTAGGCCTGTTTTATTATATATTCTATTTCCTTTAGCACAACTGGTGTGCAACATGCCTTCTCCCACTATGTTTGTTGTTTATTGTACACTGTGGTGAAACATTTGGCTTGTGATTGTTTTATACTAGTTATGTCCTTTTTTGATTAGGGATGTAACAAAAGTGGGGGCTCGTCCAGGATCTTAATACCCTATCCCACTTTGATAAATTATAAATGATAAGTTAATTATAAATTATAAGTTATAAATGTATAGGTTTTTTATTGGGTAAGTTTTTCAATTGGCAATTTTTCTTTTGAAAATTTGAATTGATGTTTGGTGATTGCTTGGTGGAATTGTTAATTGTTAAATTTGCCTGTGGCTACTGGGTGGTGCCAGTTATGCATGTATGAATGTGTATTATGTATGTGTTTAAGTGTGTCCAGGTGTGGTTGGTGACTGGCCTGATCACCCATTCACCCCTCCAGCTCCTGAGCCTCTTTTGTCTCCCAGATTCCCTGGGATGGGGCTTGGTTTCTTTAGCTCCTGGCCCATCTCATTGGAGCATGGGACAGATGACACTCCTGCTTGAGCTGTGCCTCTGGCAACCTCTAGACCTGGCTTGAGCATTGACCTACCTTCCACCTCCCAATCTCCGGCAGCCAAAAGTAAGTATGAACCCAAATTCAGTTAAGTAGACAAAAGTTTTTTTGTAACTTAAGGAGGAATGTGTTACGGCCCCAGGCCTCCAGTTCTGGTTTTTGTGTGTCTCTGCTGTAAGAGCCCTGGTCCCTGATTGGTTGAGCACCTCTACACCTGGCTAATCCTGCCCCACCTCCAGCCTCCTCCCCCTATTTAAGGAGAGTGCCAGTACCTGTTCGGGGCTGCTGGCCTTACTGTTCTACATGCATTCATTTATGTGCTTGTTCACAGCTTTAGAACAACTAGAATGGCAAAAAGTGAAACCGGGGTGGATGGTCAATGCATAGCCCATCAGAGCAACCCTCCTCTACCTAATCAAACAGCAGAACCTACAGCCTCTCACCTCTTCTTCAGCACCAGAGTCTTCACCCCAGGGGAACTATTTTCGATTTCCTTTAAGAAAAAGGGCCATTCCCTGAAAATGGAGTCTGCATGGCAAAATGGCAAAACTACTTGCATAATAAATTTGTATATTTTTTTAAGGCTTTATATATTACATTTTAATAATATGTTGACCAGCTTTCAAGAAATTTAGATTTTTAGGGGGTAATGGTTATTAAAGAGGACATGTTATCTGAGTGCGGTTGTTGTCAATGAAAATCACTTTTGATTTTAAGGGTCTTTTCTGCAAAACATGAAGGTTTTGATATACATAATTGTATTTAGCATGTTTGGTAGAAGCAATGTATTCACTTCTTCATTTCTTGTATTTTTTTTTTTTTTTTTTTTTTTCATTTTCCTTTATATTAAGGAGTCAAACTAAACATTATCAAGCTGATGTGTCATACATATGACACTACAGACTCTTTTTTTTAAATGAAATGTATGGTTTCCTTTTAACTTCATACTTCTGATTATAAATCAACAGAGCAGTTTTAAAGTATACAATGAAAACTATGTTGCAAAATACATTAGATTAGCATTTATGGCAAAAAGAATAACTGTCACACACCGTCACGTGTGTGACCACTGCAAATTGTATGGAAAAAATACACTAAATATATTTAAATATTAATAATTATTGCTTTAGCCTACAATATTTGTACTCAGTTGTAAATTGCTTTGCAAAAAAAATCTAAATCTACTAAGTGTGATAATGACAAGTGTGAGCAATGGAGGGAAGCAAAGGAAATGTTGCCAACAAAGTGTCATTTACAGCCTGGAGGGAAGCAAAGGAAATGTTGCCAACAAAGTGTCGAATTTACAGCCAAGGTTGGTCTTTTTACATACTTGATTGTTTATATTTAAGGTATACACCAGGGGATTAACGGTACGTGTATTCGTTAATCGCTTATAATTTATGCAAATGAGCCATGTTTTGTTTCTGTAAAGCGTAAACTAATGTGCCCAAAGCTGCATTAAACACATTGCAATCTCAAACAGGCTGATGTGGCTCTTTAGTGGTTATGGGTTATATGTTGTAAAGCTGAGTTTATTTGTAGTTTAGTTTATTTTAATCAATAATCTGATGCAGTGTAAAACTTGTTTTATAGAGTAAAAACATTCTTATGTTCTTATGTAGTATATCCGGGCCTTGCTGACTTTACTTTTTGAAAAGTTTTGACTTGTTATTTCCTATATTTCACACTTGTCGCACCTTGTCACACACGTGACACACACACATTATGTTCTCGTACACTGTTAGTTTTGGTTATTCATATAAATTTCTATTTTAGTTGAATAAAGTACCAATGGATGTAGTATGTAAAATATTTTTCATTATTTTGTCCTCCCAAAGTTCACAGAGTTTTGCACTAAATAAGATAACTTCGATTCCAATCCATTTTTATGAGTCACACACATTACATAGCACCTCGGTATCTCTAAGAAGACTTATGAAAAAGTATTTATATATGCTGATAGAGCTAACCTAAGATAAAATGAATATCCTATAATTTATAAGATTTCCATTAATGCCTAAGCTTGAAGCCAGGAGGAACAACATAATTGTTGTGTGACTATTTAAAATTGGCCTATGACACTTTTGTCTCCAGTCTTCAATAGAACTCATCACTGTGAGCATCCAAAATAGCTCTGTATGGGCAGGTGGATGGAATTTTGTTTCAGTTAAAAGGAAAATTCCCTGGTTTATGTATGTTTTCACAGTATTTTCATAGTCTTGAATGAAAACATACTACCGTATCTTGGTTCTGTTCATAGACTATATATTGATGGACATCTACTTTGGACAGACTGTTCCACAGTATGGCATTAAACAACGAGATACAAGGTTAAGGTACAGGTCAGATCTGTGGTGAGGCGACCCCACTCACAAAAATAATGCATATACTCTAATTCCTGTAAATGAATAAATGCGAGAAGTTCAGTGCTATACTGCGTATAGTTTAAAAGCAAAACCACATCTCTCATCTCTGCATATAGCACCTATAAAACTGAATGATGAACATAAGCATTACCATTGTAACTGTAAATCATGTTTAAGATTGTATATTTTAATGTTTTTTTTTTTGTTTGTTTTTTTGTATTGTCAGCATCTTTGAAATTTAGGGTTATCCTCAAAGATACAGGTACATTCAAAGGGGGTTTATGCAAAATTGACATACAAAACAACATGTAACATAATTATGGACGTTTCATTGTTTTAAGTGTAGTATTTTCAAAATAATAAAGGGTAACATGGGAAGTAAATATGTGTAAGCAGTTAATATCCCATAGAAGTGTAATACCCCCTCTTTAAAAGTTATTTATCACTAATGTCTCCACCTCCTAGGAACTCAAGTTTATTCAATCAATAAACTATCCTCAGACCCCAGCCATTTGGGTCTTGTGGTTGAGCTCATGTTTGTTTGCTGTTAACTCTTCCCTCCAGTCCCTTCACCAGGCATTAGTCTTTCTTTAAGCTGGAAAGTGGATGCAGATTATTTCGGTCCCTATAAAAACACGTAGCTCCTATCCAAATGTTTGTAATAGTTCCAAAATGACGCGAGTCTAGTTTGAAGTGCACAGTCCTAGTGCATGGGCAGTTCTTTGGAGCAGAGCTGTGCAGGGTAAGAACTGGGAGAGCAGTTCTAGCTGTGAGAGCCTTCTAAAAGCTACACAACGTAAACATGAGAGACAGGACCACAGACGGAGCCAGAGGGTGACCCTGCCAAAGTAAGTCACTCTGCTTTTATTAGAGGATTGGAGAATAATGCATTAGTATAAGGCTACCGATTAGCTGAAGAATGGGGCCTTAATGATCTAGAGATGTTATAAAAGTGTAATGGAATATGACAGGGAGGTACATAGTGTTTCTTTAATCACTACACAAATAATGAGAATTTAGTGCAGTCATTAAAGGTACACCAGTAACTTTTTAGCTACCTGTTGAGACCTTTGTCTCTATGGAGACATTATTGCATTGCCTGTAATGTTCCACAGTATGAGATTAAGCATCTATATACCTCTGGACACAAGTGATACCACAAGGCTGAGTAACAGTTCAGGTGTGTGAAGAGAGGAGAATGCCAATAGTAAGAATGCATTATTTTAAAATGTTTATTGAATAGAAATATTTCTTGGATTTATCACTGCATCTACTGGCAACAGTTGGGATGAACTATGGAAAAAATCATTTACACAGCATGTTCAGTATGCTAACATGAACACACAGTTTTAATGAACACATTTTGTCATCAGATATGCTTTGAAAGAGTCTGCTGATGATTTATGACTGCTCCAGATTTCTACCAACAATCCAAACAGAGTGATTTCTGAAGCTCAGGGCAAGAGGGTCTTGTAAACAGGAATGAAGTTAAAGTGATTGAAACAAAACACATGCCTGTTTTTTTGATGACAGAACAGCGTTATAATTACGGGCCCAGACAAGAGAGGTGCAACATTAAAGCTTAAACTTCATTGTGTCACAAAGGGAAAAAAACAAGGCAGATGCATTCAATGGTACACTGTGGAACATTCCAGACAAAATAACATCTCCATAAAGACAAGCATGTACCCTCCACACATTTACACAGCACTTGGGATCCAGAACACACACACACTTCTATAGTATTTTATGAAGATATGAGTCTGGTCCCTGGTGAATCTCCCCAAGTTTAGATAGCTGTGATTGACAGGCATGCTATATCTCCTCATAACATTTAGACTCTCTATATTATTTCCATTTAATCCAGTTTACAGACAGATAATGTCCTAATATGTGGCATCACATCAATATTTATCTGCAGAGTAAACACACCCCCTGAGTCACATGACTCATGTGCGTTTACGCCAGTGCACAACACTGAGGCGCTGGCTTTAAATGCACTTGTGTCTAATCTAAGATATTAACTATTTTGAGTCAGGATTAATGAGAGGGGCCTGTCTGCCATTTATGCATATAATTTATTGGATGGAGGCCACTGGGAAAATCAGGTGCCATAGTCGGGCACCAGTTGCAAAAACTGTTATTGTGTCCTTAGGCAATACACTTCACCCCCTGGGCAGCTGTGGCTACAATACTAAGTAAGTTTTTTTTTTTTTACATCACTAAATATGTTGACTGTTCTATCAGCTATCGGCGCCTCCAAAGCCTATTTTATCTTTATCATATCAGATCCAAAAAACTCCATATGGGTCAGGCCCTAGAAAAAATATCACATGGGACTGAAAACATGAGGATTTCTTCAGAATTAATGCACTGTTAATTTCGTCCATCCATTTTCTTCCACTTTATTTGGGGCCAGGTTGCGGAGGCAGTAGTCTGTCTCACCAGGAGGCCCAGACTTCCCTCTACACAAAGCTCTTTCGGGGGGATCCATGGTGTTCCCAGGCCAGCCCAGAGACAAAGTCTCTGCTGCATGTCCTGAGTCTCCTCCAGGGCCTCCTCCCAGTGTGACATGAACACCTCCCCAGGAAGGCGTCCAGGAGATATTCAGAAGATGCCCTCCCCTCAGCTGCACCTCTCCATGTGATTAATGGAGAACTTTGCCTTCGGAGTCAGCTCCTTCTCACTGCAACAGTCCAATACAGCCATCGCATCAGTGCAGACCGACCTGTCTGTCAATCTCCACCCTTCCCTCACTTGTGAACACGACCCTGAGATAGAATTCCTCCCTTACAGGCAGAGACTCTTCACCACCTGGAGAGGGCACCATCTTTACCCAGTCGAGAACCAACCATCTGCAAACAGTTGCTGTTCACTTCAGCTTAGAGACATTTCATTGATTGCCCCAAACAGAATTCAAACTCTCCCATAATGACACAGGGTCACAGTTTATAGTTCCTCTTTTAAGCGCTGGAACTCAAATCAAGTTTAGTTTCAGGCGCAACAGATTGTTTACAGTCTTAAGGCTCACTATAATATTACAATATCAACTTTTGATCGTGATAACAATAATTAATTGTGCTGCTGTGTGTCATGTTAACAAATGTTGTAATTCCTGACCTGTTTGTAATGACAGAGCTCCAGCTCTGATGATGTCAGCTGCTGTCCAATGACTCACTGCTCCCCTGGTTTAAAGTGGCTATGTTTTATTTCTCTTTTCAGTCATGGAGCTTTCATTTGTTCCTGAATTATAAATTCCAACTAGTAACTGGAACACCCTAACAGCCTGGAATTTTTCTTGAAAACTCAATTCAAGGTTTTCAGAAGCTAGTTTAAAAAAATCCAACATGCTGGGTTATTTTGTCTAAATTGTATTGGCTCTTTTTTTCTGTGAACCTGCTGCTGCTCATGCTGCCAATGAGCAAATTACATCAAAAATCTAAATTCCCTGCCGACTGATTTATCTTTTTTTTTTCCAAGCTGTAGGCCAGTGAATCTGCCAGCTCAATCAACATTGTTGTCATGTCGAGCAGGATCCAAACTGCCAACCTCCTGATCACAGGATAAACACTCGCTGCCCAAAATACATTATATGCCATAGTGTCAAATATTACAGCCAAAAGAACAACATATTCATGGAAATAAGTTGTTAAGAGGTCCTAAAAAGTTACATACCGTGGGTTTAAGATGGTATGCATTTCAAAATTGTCATCTGGGGATCTCCTGAAATCATCCACTGGCCTAACCTGGAGTGTGGACTGTTTAAGAGTAGTTCTAAAAGATGGACCTCTGTCTCTCTCCTAACACCTCCCTCTAATCTTAAACCTGCTCCATTTTGCACCAGGAAAGAATGAAAAGCAAAACATTCCCGGCCTTCCTCGCTCGGCCGCTCTGACCCTGGTGAGAGAAGGCCAACAGAAACATGAGACCGAAATAGAAGAGCTATTTCAGTCTGAGCACACTGTTATTTTTAGCCAAAGCAGTGACATGTTGTACACTACATTACAACATCTATGGTTACCCCACCTCCAGCCCATGACTCACCCAGGCATGTACTGACCTCATCCCACAGAACAAGCGCCGATCGGGGACGCCATTTCCACCTCATTACCCTGTCACTTGGATCAGTCAATGATGTTGTGTGCAGCCTTTTATTTAAAGTAGGGTTCTGTAATGCAATGCTTCTCAACCTGGGGGTCAGGACAAAATAGTATTAATGTGCAGTATATTTCAAAATTTGCTTTGATGTTGAGCAGAGCTGTTATTGCAATGTCTACCAATCCCAATGCATCACCACCTTGAGCTTTAAGTAATTGCATTCATTTCATCTAGATTCATCTAAAATGGCTCATTCAGAATATGTGCGCTACCTATGTAATGACTTCAAGTAAGTCCTTGAGAAGAGGTTTCTTAAGACAAGCATAACGTGTGGGTAATTCGTGATGTCATTGTAATTACATTCTAAGTAGTTTTAAATTGTGGTCAGTGCTACACACCCCTCCTCTACCAACTTTTTATCCTTTACACCTTTCTCTGAGGCATACTGCTCATGTATTCTCCTAATGTTAGTTCGCCTCGCTGGTAGTTTATAAGATGGGTCACCTGTGGCCGCTTGGAGAACAAGCTCAAGCCCATGGGTCGGCAGCTAGTGGCAATACACTAAGCAAGAAGGTTAGATTGCTTGTCTGATAAAGTTGTGCTGATTGGCTTGCCTCAGTTGCACTCAAACAAAGTAATTTGACGGCGACTCTTCCCCGGTGTTTCAGTGCTTGACCTGGCATCAGTATTCGTTAAGGGATGCTTTGCGTTTAGGTGGTATTTGAGAGAGGTAGAACTCCTACAGTAAACTAATTCCGCATTGCATAAAGTGCAAACAACCTTAGACTTGTCAGTGTCTCCACTGGGAAGTTTTTTAAAAATTAATTTTCCCTGAGGCAAACCCGGAGGCTTCATAGCTGCATCCATGTTGGCATGTGGCGTTCGTTGTGGTATTTCACAGTAGCTACAGGTTTGAACACTCGTTGCCCCCTACAGTGCAATTCGGCGAGGTATACATCTGCGCTAAAGGTGAAAGTCATCATAGTTCGTTTAATATAGACCCAGCTCCCCGTCCAACTTTGAGAATAGATTAACACCGATATTTTTAATGTCGCCCGATAAGAGTCCCACATTATCGCAGCACGTTAATGCCAATAACGGCCCACCACTAATTCTTAGTTACAAAAACATTTTGATGCTGAAATTCAGTTGGTTTAAATGTAAAATGCCACTCTGAATGGTCACTCCCTGAACCCCAATTCCTGCAGCCAATCATGAGTCAGTGCTAGTGAAGCCTCTGCTGCATAGGAGAGAAATAATTAATTAATTAAGTCACTAGCTGAAACACAGGTTAAGTGTTGACTGTAATATCATCATTTGTAAATGTATAAAGTTTTATTAATTCATGTTTTCAAGGAGCAATGAAGATAAATGCAAATGAAATATGTTTTATTCAAACAGGTTGGCGACCCTCCAGCAGAAAGGTTACATAGTGTACCTTTAATTAAAGTTACAGGCCAGATCTATGGTGAGGCAAGCTTACTCACTCTATGAATGCGTGTTGTCCAGTGTTTTTGAGCAATGAAAACACATGTAATTTATAGAGATAAACAAGTTTAATGCTACTCATGATGGACCTCCTTACCAGAAAAGTTACATAGTGCATCTTTAATAGAATATGTACTGCAGCCCCTCATTTGAGAACCTTTATGAGTTCATGTTCTCGGCTTGTACACACACTCCTTGGCCTGAACAGTGGATCATAACTTTGTTGAATGAAAAATGTGTAACGTGATATGGAGCTAGCCGCGATGCCAGGCTAAAACATGCACACACACATGCTTCTCATTTAGCCAGTACGCTGCGTCCAGGCGCTGACGTAACGCACAATCCAGAGGTGGCTAATCTCTCAGACCTGGGCCATGATCACAAGCAGAGGCGTCATCAATAAACTATGAGCTGTTTCACAAATATGACGGCATCTTAGCAGCTTTATGAACACTAACCTCACCACAACCACCTATTCAGATGTGTGATAGGAAATCGTAAAGTGAAACATGGGACGAGAGGAGCAAAGCAGAGGATTATACAAATAATAAGACTCATTATGCAGTCAGATAGTTAAAGTACATATGACAGGTTATGAAGTTTTTCCAGTTATTGCTTGGTTTGTTGGGATAGTACCTGTTCCATAGACTGTAAAAATGGACATGGCCACATTTCAAATAGAAAATGAGTCACCACCATTACAGAGATCTCTGTAACTGCTGCTGTCAGGTTTGACATTTTATTTTGTTATTTTGTTCTTAAAATGTCTGAATTAACCCACTCTACATGATCCTGGGGTTTTTATTTAACTATTTTGTTGGTATATCAAGATATAAACATTAATAACAGATATCTCAGTTGTCTTCTTTCCCAGAGGTCGCTCCTGCTCCAGCTTTGGCAACAAGTTTGACTGACAGCTTTGTCCTGCTAAAACCTGTAGTGTAGGTTGGAATTGGCGAGTACCTCAAGACCCTTGGTCCTGATTGTCTCCCTGGTTATTTTGATACGCATGGTCATAATTTCAAATATGGAATTTACATTTCCACTTTTCTGATGGATTAAATATTGAAGAGAAAAATATGTTGTCATTTCCTTCTCATATCATGACTATGTGTAATTGTATAACTGAGAATTGTGTTCCTCCACATATGTCTCATCTGCTGCCAACCAGGAATTAGAATGAGAAACTGCAACAGAAATGCAGATCTAGTGGAGATATGTGAGAACAGAATAGGGGTGGGTTGGTCTAATTACAGATGGTAGCTTTAAATACACAGCCCAGAGTAAAAGACATTTGCCTGTGTATGACTGAGCTCACACTGCAGATGATCTGAAATGATGTCATTATGTAAATAAGGCTTGTAAAAGTCAGGTAGTTTACATTTTCACTCTGCTTATCCTGAGTCACTGCCAGCACAGCTCCGGACTGTATGTCATTGTTGAGCTTTTTTTTTTTTTTTTTTTTTTTTTTTTTTTTATCAACAAATAAAACAACACACAGACAAAAACTCATTTTATTTATTTTATTGTTTAAAAGAATAAATGAATAACAGACATTCAATTGTCCTGTCAAAATAACTATGATAATACATTGCATTATATTAGCAGATATTTGGCTGACCATGAAAAACTAACAAAACATGAATCAGAGGGACAAGTAGATCTGAGGAACAGAACAAAGGCTTTGTCCATGAGGGCAAAGGCCTGTTAATGAGTCAAACATAATTATTGTTGAGCAGCTATTATGCAAAATCAATTTTCTAGAGCTTCGTTCCCTCATCAAAAACATGCCTGAAAAGGTTTTAGATGTCTTCCATGAATGTTTGAGCAATCTAGCGATCTCTCCAGGGCCCTATTAGAACCATCCTCACAGTTATCAATGTGATTGTAGTCAATAATCTGCCCACAAGCCTACATCACACATACTCCTACGACAAATCCTCATACATACAAAAAACATGACACAAAACAATACACTACAGCTTCACAAACCGCACTAGTTTCATGAGAGGGACCACACTGTGTTCTGATAATGAAACTTATAAAACATGTTAATATATTGTTATAGGAAGTTAATACCCCACAGAAGTAAAATACCCCCTGTTTCATGAGTGAAATATTTAGTATATTATAGTAACATTTTGAAACACGTTATTATTATTATTATTATTTTTTTT
>KN488766.1:0-17083 GCA_000787155.1 Scartelaos histophorus | reverse complement strand
AAGCAACAGTTGCGCATATGTCTCCCAGCAGGCTGCCGCTCGCTGTTGGCCCGGGTAGAAAAGCTGCTGTCTGTTCCTCCAGGACCAGGCTTCGCTAGTAAAAAAGCGATCTCCCGTGGCATTCGTATAATACTGCTCATCGCTTCTGCCCACCTACAGAAAACCGCTCTAGACTGAATGGATGGGGCCATAGAAAGTGGTTTTGGATTGACTGTGTGAGGAGAAGTGGAAGAAGAAGTAAAACCTGCGAAGCTCCGACAAAGGAACCAGTAGCTTTTGATGAGGAAGAGCTGTTCAAATTCTTTCAGTATCACATGCATAATCAAGGAACTGTTCTATTCAGAGTAGAACTACAAGATGAACTGTGAACAAATCGAAATTTTCATGGACCAAAGCCAAATCGCAAATCGCATTTTTGAACTCCCATCATTTCCTTCCTAAAGAACCAAATATCCAATTTTATTCTGCATAAAAACTCCTAGATCTGTACAAACGTTGTGAAATGTGACTTTTCTAGCGGAAGATCTGCCATCTGCTCGTCTCCATGGCGATTTGCTGCATTACCTGGGATGTTCCGCAGTATGGCATTGTGCAAATGTATCTTCTACACTGCAAAAAACCATTTAAATCGATCAGAAAATGATTAAAAGTAGTGAAACTATCTTAAATAAACTACCTCTAGACTTGAATTATGCAGTCTCAGGTCCTATAAGTATAAAATAAATCTGAAAACGAGATGAATAATATGATATAAGTTTTAAAAATCGTGGCCAGATCAGAGAAATTTGTGTTTTTTCAATTACGTGTTTTTTTTATTTCTCAAAACTACTATTAAAAAATGTGTTTATACTGTAAACCTCCTCACCTCTCCACAGATATGACCTGTACGTTGTGTTCTGCTTGTTTCATTGGAAATAGTTTAATTTAATGTCATACTGTGGAACATTTCAGAAACAAACTGTGGAGTCTACCAGAAAAATGACACAAAATTGGACACGAAATGTGAATTTTGACAAGAATCGTATTATTAAAAGACAATTTGCAAATCTAATAGAAAAAAACCAAACAAAAAACCTGAAATATAGGAAGATATTTTTAGTTTTCTATATTGTACAACCTTAATTCCGAGACAGGCTGTTACTCAATGCCTTGTAACGCCTTCACTGCCCATTTAATTGTGCTTAGAAGTGTATTGATTTATTGGTTTCCGTCGACCTCAGACTCATTTTTCCTTTTGACCTTTTTGGTTGCAATGAAATAGGTTAATGTGTTTTGTCATTGGTGCGAAATATATTGCCACTGGGTTTTTGGTTTTTGACACATTGAAGAGTTGGGTAATATGATGGTTTAGAAACTGATCCTAAAGCTAGAACTGAAACTCCATTGCTCCATTTGAATAAAAACGGAAAAAAATAATCACAAAATCGAACCTTTCTCGAATATCTAATCTAGACTATTATAATATTTCATGCTAATATTAAAGGTTTTCTCATATTAACACATATTTAACACACAAAGTTCTTCTCTCAAACAGAAAATACCCCGTTCCACCTTGTGATGTCACTGTGTTTTAAGCTCCACCCACCTACATTAGAATCATTTGGTTAAGTTCAGCCCTGGAATTGCCAAACTCTATTGAACTAAGAGAAAAAAGCAGCAGTTAACATGAAAACTACCACTTTATGACATCACAAAGTGGAACACAGCATTTAGAGATGGAGATACACTAATAATTGTGAATAAAATAAAACTCCTAGTCATGTTTTTGAGGAGGTAAAAACATTCTAATATAACTTAAAGCTCACAAAAGTCAATATAGGAGCTAGGGCGGCACGGTGGCTGAGAGTAGGCTGGGCCTTTCTGTGTGGAGTTTGCATGTTTCCTCCCCGTGTCTGGATGGGTTACCTCTGGGTACTCCGGTTTCCCCCATCACCCAAAAACACCCCTGTGACCCTGACCCCTGACTGCGGGACCGGCGTGTTTATATTCGTGCTACATTCGTGTCATGTATGTTCATTAACATGCACTGTCCCAATCAAATAAATAAATAAATAAATTAAACAAACAATTATAATTCTGCATTTAAAAAAATGTCTAAAAATGGGGTTTTATTTATCAAACTTTAATTAACTATAGTAATCGAGTTTGAATTTTGTCACACTAAACCTTATGCATTTAATCATTTGTGCCAGTTCTCACTTTTTAGTTCTATTTTTTAATATATGAAACCGTAAGCCGAAACCGCCCCTCAACTCGAAACTCACCTGGTCGCGAAACCGCCAAAAATAAAAGGAAATGCAACCTTTCCCAACGCACATGTCCACATACGGTAAATGCCATCTGGATTTTCTGTGTTTCTTCTATAGGAGGATGGCAAAGGTCTAGTATTGTTTTCACCCAGAGGATATCCTACCCTCCAGATGGGCATCCTGTATAAACTCCGCTGAGTTTAGATCCACAAGTACAAAAATGGCCATGTTCCTGTACTATTTTGTGGGTATCATGTGACCAAATATACCAGCTCGTAAAAAATGGCCTAGATTTGTCAACTTGGATAACCTTTCTTGATTGTAACAGATACATTTAAAAAAAAAAAAAGTTTCTATTGTGACAAAACCTGGGCATTGTATGTATCAAATATACTTGGTTATAACATTTTGAAGTGGCGATAATTTTGAAAACTAGAGATATTTGTCATTTTCTTACCTTTCTATTGAAAACATACACATTTCTGCATCACAATTTTACATTTTAAGCGTCCCTGAAGAGTGTTTTCACAATACTTACAATATATTTCAAACTCGAACCACAATGACGTAAAAAAACGCAATTTCTTTAGACAATAGGATCTAATTTCCAACATTTAATCATCATATTTTCTTTTATATCACCACATGGCCTTAGATCTGGGTAATTCCTCCACTTCTGTCCTGGTATTTGCTGTAGTTTTCCATGGACTTATACCAGTTTATGTAGTTTTATACATGATATTTGCTTTTCTTGTGATCTGTGAAGGTGACTTTTTATTATCAATACTTCAAACAAGCATTGGGTTTAATTTTATTGATTGATTCATTTGTGCCAAGGCAAAAACAATAACCGCACACATACTACATGCACATCGCAAACAACAGAAAAGCACAAAAAAAGAAAAAAAAACCGTATTAACCCACCAATGTTCTTGACATAGTTTAAAAAATGATGTGGTTTCTGATCATGAAACTTTATACATTTACAAAAATATAGCAATAAATTACATATTACGTAATCGTGCAAACTAATAATAATGATAAATAAGGCACAGAAGTTTATTGTTTCTGATCGTACAAAATAAAGCACAATGAGAATGGGAAAAAATCTAAGGTTTTTTTGTTTTTTATGGTCATACAAACTAATACTAATGATAAAAAAGGCGCTAAGTTTATAATTTCATATCAATCAAATAGGTAATGTTAAGAAAAGCATGTGTTTAATGAAAAGTCGTGGTTTACTTGTATTTTTTATAGGGTTAAGGTTAATCGTAGCATTTTCGAACAATACCATGTTTAATTTTCTTCTTTTTCTTATTGCTCTCATACTTTGCCAGACCTGGAGGATATTTTTCTGACGGTACACAGACGTCTGGAGATGTTAGTGTTGTCAGCGAAGGAGACAGGATCATTGATTTACGCTGCCGCTGGCCTGGTCTCCGAGGGCTGGATCACCAGAGCAGCCAGTAGCCAGTCTGTGTCAGCTTTTATGAGACTTTATTGCTTAATTGGCTGTTCATGCACAATAGAAAAGCATGACCCCGGACGATCCACAGCATTAGTCTCCTGACGCTGATTAAACACTGCGCCGGCCCAAAGATACGACTTTATTTGTGAACGGTAATAAATGTGTAGATAGGATAAGATAAGAGGTTTTACTGTGTCTCCGGATGTTGGTGAGATTGAGTTATGGAGATGATGTTATGTCAGGATAGAAACATTCCAGACTTGTTTTCGATACTAAAGAATTTACCACAGACTGTATATAATGGACATATTGGGAAGTTTCAAATGGGAAGTACGGACTCCATAACACTTTACATTGAAAAATCGGTTTTAAAATGTTCTTATTAACTCACTCTACTTGATGCTGCTGTTTTTTAATAACAAATTTATTAAACCACTGCCCAGTATAGTGTGTTTTCCACTGCTACCATAATTTAACTGTATTTCTGTTCTAATTTAACTTATATTTATGTTTCTATAATGGTTAATCTGCCACTTTATGCAACATCTTTTTTATCAAAACGACATCTTTAATGCTAAAATAGGACTATTGTTGCTATCCATACATGTTTTCCAAAGTCTCATTCAAAGCGAGTCTCTGGGAACAGCGAGAAACTATTTGGATTCAATGACAAAAAAGACTTTGCAAAACGACATAAAAATAAAAAGCAAAAATGCAATCTGTGCCAAAGGTGCTCACACAAAATATTGACATTTTTGGTTATTATTTCTCAACAAGGTAATTGGTCATTGGTAATTTTCTTCTCATTTTCAGGTTTTTGATATAGTATGAAGTTATTTGTTTTCTTGTTTTCATGGCAGGTGCTCTAATAAGTTTGTTAAGCACTGTAGCTATTACATAAATTCCTATAACTTCGTGCTTCATGAAGTTGATTTGACTTCATTTCCCTTTGTTTTCATCTTTATATGGTCTATGGAACTGATCCAATCTCAGTACCATGCTTTTAGTTCAGACTATAGTGGCACAAATAAAACTTTTGATGCAAATAATTTTCTTTCATACAATTTGTGTAGTTTGGATGTCACTTACTGCCTGTATTTCATATTTAAGCAGCTTTTTGAACAGCCTGGTCACTTATGTTCATGAAAATACAAGGAGCATCATTTAGATTTTGTTTTACCAATGTCACGGTTCTTCTTAGACTATGGGAATCCACCATTGCCTATTCTGTTAATGGGGAACTCTGATTACACAATGAAAAAAAACATGCTTTTTGCTACAAGAATGTCATTTTCATACACCGAATAACAGTACTTTCTTTCTGCTACCATGAGATTGTAAATACTAGTTCTTATATGACTCAGAATGACACTAAAACTGTTCAGAAAAGCTCAAATGATGTCCTGTTAATGTGATTTTTTGCAATATTAATACTCAAATCATTATCTGGTTTAATTCTTTTCTCTTTTATCCATACTTATATATTATATGTTTTAGTGTATGTTATATTTTTGCTAGCATGCACAGTTTGTTTGCAAAATAACTCAAAAAAATGTTAAAATGCAGCTTTCTAGGACTGTGTGGAGGTCTTGCGCATCAGCTGAAATTACTGTCGAATTTGTGAAAAACTAATATTGTGAGAATGAGTCAGTGTCCAGGCGGGATCTATGCTTTCCAAGTACGTTAAAGTTCAAATTCCTCTGAAATTATTAAAATGCACTTTTGTTTTTGTTAACTTTTGACATCTGGACATTACGACATTACTCTTGGGAAAGATCTCACGGGACTTCTAGGTTTGGAATATCCCCAAAGCCTGACACATCTTGTATTTTATTATTGTTTTATTCTTAACTTATTGTAAGAAAAGCCCCAGATATGTTACTTTGTGCAGTCTGAATGATTTCTTAGCCTCAGACAAACTTTATTGATCATCGAGGGAAAGTATTTGGACACTGTAGCTCGCACAATGTATTAAAATAACACAGAAATGGTAATAAATTCAAAAGAAGGAGCAAAAATAGGCATAATTATATCAATATCAAGTGAAAATATAGTAATACAAATATATATGTCTAGTCTAGGCATGGAGTTAACTAATTGTGGCGTACTTTTATAAAATACTTGTTAACGAGGATTACAGGTGAACATTTTAAACAAACTCTTCTTCCTCGCTTGTGTCGGCCATCTTTACTTCCCCCTCTTATCTCCCCCGCCGAGAGCCATTGTTTCGAAGTGGTTCCCGCCTCGTGTTTGATGCGTGTGGACAGCGGAGTGATGGATGCATGTGGAGACGTGTTATCTGGACCCAGCCAGAGCCAAATGAATAAATGGATTGAGTATTTGTGGCAGAGAACGGGGCTGCAGCGGAGAGAAAGCTTCCTATCTGGCGCACAGTCACGGCGGTGCGAGGAGATAAGAGCCGGGCCACGGTTAACCACACTTAGAGTGACCCCGAGCAGATAAATGCAACACGCTTTGGAATGAATTGTGAGATTGCCGGGTATCGTGGTCGGTCGCTGCTGTTCCCCGACAGAAATTCAAAAAAACAATATGATTTTTTTGCAGAACCGTGCGCTATTGTGTCCTGCGGTGCTTTTGTGAGACGGCTTTTTCATGTAGAGAACAGCAAACATTGTATAATAGGTCATTCATGTTGTCACAATACTAAAATTTCAAACTGGATTTCAATACTAAGGAAAAGGCTGGATTCTCTATACAGGTTTAAAGGTTCTGTAATGGATTATTCTGAGCTTTAAACCACTTTATAATGTTACTTCATCCAAAATATACCTGGAGTTGTATTTGGTTTCATTCTCACATGTTTAATTAACCATTTATCATTAGTCTGTCTGCATCTCCAAAGCTCAAAATGCATAGAAACGGCAAAATAAAAGTGAAAAAATGCATCATACGCTCAGATGGCTGATGTCCAAAAGCTTTTTTATCACTTTAAAATAATGTTTCGGCAAAAAAAGCCTTTGTTGGATCATTTCTTCTTGCTTTTTTCACTTTTATTTCAAGTTAACAGCAGCATTTTAACTTTTGTTAGCAATTCCAGGGCTGAAATGATCCAAATGATTCAAGGGAAGGTGAATGTGGAGCACTTCCTGTATCACATCACAAGGTGGAACAGAGTGTTTTCTGTTTGACTCAGCCCAAATATGCAGGATTTCTGTGTTAAACGTGTGTGAATAAAACCTACACACAAGGAAACATTATAAAAGATCAGAAAATAGGCTAATATGGGCTCTTTTATACCACTACGATAAATAAATCTGTTTTTTTTTTTTTTACAAAGTTGAATGCAATTTATATCCCAAAACATTAGTAGTTTTGTTGCAATCTGATCGTGTGCTACATTAGATTTAGTTCAGTAAAGGTCAGATTTCCTAATAATGTGATTTTATACGCGATGTGTAATGTGATTTTGCACCTACGTATTCGATTATCACTTCTCAAATGAATTATATGATTAACAGCTTTATTTACTTCGCTTTTCCTGCAAGTCTCAACACAAAACACCTTGACCCCGCTGCCCTTCCCATTCACAAATCTGGCTCAGATCCCACGCTGCATCCTGTTTGTTAAACCTTGCATAAGACGAGCGTAAGAGATGCTAGTTTGACTTCCTAAAATGCAACCAGTATTTAGTTATACATATATATTTTAAAGTGTGCCTCCCGTTTAGACACATTTCAGCAACAAAACGGACAAAATGCATCATCATTTTATCACGTTTCAGACTAAACTAAACAGATAAAACCAGGAAGTGCATGTTTTTATTGCATATTGTAGATTTTTTGCATGATTGATTGTTGAAAACTGTCACTAAAAGTCTTTACTGCTCATTCTTGTCTTTGGAAAGCAAGGCTACTTAATACAAACTGAAAGCGAAAGGGATTAGCGTGAATATTTGCATACCGTGAAATTACTATTAAACAAATGTTAGCTTTCCAGGGTGAAGCCAGCGAAGTCTTCCACTGTTATAATTAGCGCCCTTTAGCGGAAATACCATAGCTTGTTCCGCCGCATTTTACCGTCAGCGACATATTGTTGTTTTACATCAAGGAAGTTACATTTGAAGTTTACCGAACGCTTGCGTCGACATTGAGGAACGCTTGGAATGTTGTCACACTTTTAGCTGTCGAGATTTATTGTTATAGTTTTCAAAAGAGTCTGGCTGCAGAGTTTAAGTTTTAATACTGATTCTTTGGCTTTAAGCATCTTGCAATACCCGATATTAACCGATACCAGCGGCGGGACGGAGAGATCCTTAAAAATGTCCTTAAAAATTTAACTTATGCGCAAGAGATTCAACTGTGTAACCTGTTATTTAACTTTAAATCACCACTGAACAGCTTTGTATCAATAAAAGTTTAACATTATGAGACGTTCAAGGGCAAAATCAGCCTGTAAATCATCGTATTACATCCAAATAACGTGAAACCGATACCGATCCAGCACATTTTTATGGATTGGAGCCAATATTTGGTATCAGTTTCCGGTATCGGTGCACCCGTTTTCATCAGTTTACTCTCATTAGTTTTTAGATCACTATTAAATGTTATTAAAAGCTCATTTCAACTTTTGCTCTTATTAACTCTTCAAACATTAATATTAACTCTTCAAAGATTGTGTATTTAATCTACAATTCATCTCTAAAGTGTCCTAATTTGAATGTATCTTTGGGTTTTCTCTTCTAGTATGGGTAATTTTGCAGTTTAAAACATGTTGTCCCAAACATAAAACATTCTTTGCCAACATGTAGAACTAGAATTGTGAAAATACAAATAACGTAGCCATTTTGTACGTGATTTTGTTGCCTTAGGTCCCGTTCCTGGTTAACATTACTAAAGATGCACCAGAAAGTCTCCAAATGTTTGAACTTATTTATACACAGCTGTTCCGTAGTTACTTGTGGGATAAATAATGGCCACGTTACACATTTGGATCGGTTTTGTCTTATTTCATTTTTGTTGTAAGGAAATAAAAGCTGTTTTCTGTCCTTCTATAATACTGGTTAATATTGGGTATCTGCAAAAGCTTTAATATCGTAATCGGTATTGGAAATGAAAAGGATTATTCTGTAATGGTTATGTTTAGGAGAAGGGTTTAGGTTTGTCTTTAGTGTAAAACGGTGTCAAATTTTGTCTTGTTACATGGAAAACAGTGGACTTTGGCTGTGTTTTGGCATTTCTGCTGCTCTTTTTTGACTTTTGTTTGCTTTTGTGAATGGACTGAGGGTCATCCTGGCGGTGATCTTTAGGTTTTGTCCTCTGGGTGTATCCCTGCAGTCCTATCCCTCGTATTTTTTGCTTATCTAGAACCGAATCTTGGAATGTTTTCGCTCCTGTTAGGGGGCCACCTGTATTCCTGGAAGGATTATCCCGGAGAAGGAAGGGGGTAGGATTAGCCGAGCTGAATTCTGATAAAAACGCCACCGGTGAGCTAGCAGTTTGCCTTGAATAATGAGGTTGTTTTGGCGTATTTTAGCAGTCGTAGAAGTACAATAAGGGTGGAAGCTGGCCCCATCAAAGTGGCCTAGTTTATGGTCGGGCGATTAGCTTGTTTCGATCAGTTTCCTTCCTCGTCGGAGCTGGAGTTCAGATATGGGGGGCGTACTCATTGCTTATCCTGGGATTTTTGGGCTTAGTTCAAATGCCTTTTACATTCTTTAGTCTAAGCCATAAGTCTATACCCATAAGGGCTATCTCCAATCTTTACAAGGCAGGACAGACCTGATTTTTGCAGCTTTATGTTTAGATTGTGGAATCAAACGATGGTTTAGGAAATGTCGATGGCGTCTCTTGATTATCAGACATTTTTATGACCCGTTTCAACGCGCGGTTTGTAGGTTTTCTTGTGTAGTCCACCGCATGCCTCAGTAGTTGGCGTGGAGATGTGATTGCTTTGCCTGCACCGGGCCAAAATGTAAGATTTAAACCGAAAATGGCTTAAAAATTGTGAAATTATCTGGGCATGCAGCAGGATCATTTACTAATTAGATAAACTACCTCTAGACTAGAATTAATCAGCCTCAGAACTAAATAAATTTAATGAAAAAACAGATATACGTTTTAAAATGTTGGCCAGATCAGAGAAATTTGCAGTGTGGAATGTTCCTCAGTACAAAACTTTCCAATCGCCATGGAGACGAGTGATTTTTATTTTTTTTTTCTTGACTATCAGACATTTTTATGAACCATAAAAGGCACGCTCTGTAACTTTTCTGATGGAGGGTCCGACTCGTGCTAGTTTCCATGGAGATACGATTGCTATGGCTGGAATGTTCCTCAGTATGGTATTAAAACTTCTTAATCTCCATGGAGACAAACAGGCGATTATGTTGTTGTTGGTTTTTTTTGTGTTGATTATCAAACATTTTTATGAGCCATTTAAAAGTGCACTGTGTAACTTTTCTGGTGGAGGTTCCGACATGTTCTAGTCTCCATGGAGATGTGATTGCTATACCTGGAATGTTCCTCAGTATGACATTAAACTTCCCAATCTCCATGGAGACAAATAGGCGATTATGTTTGTTTTTTTTGAGCCATTTAAAAGTGCACTGTGTAACTTTTCTGGTGGAGGGTCCGACTTGTGCTAGTTTCCGTGGAGATGTGATTGCTTTGCCTGAAATGTTCCTCAGTATGACATTAAACTTTATTATCTCCATGGAGACAGTCAATTATGGGTTTTTTATGTTGTCTCTTGATTATCAGATATTTTTATGAGCCATTTAAAAGTGCACTACGTCACTTTTCTATTTGACTCTTGCTTGTTGTCATGGAGACGTGATTCGTTTGCCTGGAATATTCCTCAGTATGGCATTAAACTTCACAATCTCCATGGAGACGAACACAGAATCGCCTGTAAATAAATGCCCAGTGTATAGGTTTAAGATTAAGGAAATTTCCAAGGAGAAGAAAACTGAAAAGTTACACAATACAACTTTAATTACCGAATCTGAATTACCCTCCTGTTTTGAATGAACTATATTTACATGAATTGTGAAGTCGTAGGTAAAAATATGGATTAGTTGTCACATATTTGGAGGCTTTTTTAGTTTAGTGCTGTTTATGTAAAAGTAGATTTATTTTTCAACCAGTTTAGACAAATTAAATAAATAAAACTTTTCATTTTGGTGCAAAGACAAAATATAAAAATATATTCACTGGTAATTTCCATGATGCAGAACATTTTTTTGTGCTATTGTTACTTTTGTTACAAGCCACAATATGTCCACCAAACTATTTTGCACAATTGAATTTCCTGTTAACCTCTGTGGTCAGGTAGCTCAGGTTTAGTTAAGGTGTTAAAAACCAGACTTGCTTTGTTGGTTTTTGATGCAGTGCCCTTTGGCCAAACACTTTTTAATGTTGGCTCTGTATGAAATATGTAAGAGCTGAAGATTTTGAAGTGCAGAATAGACTTAGACCTCATTGTTGTCGCGCACTTTAAACCAGTAACACAAGGCAAGTTTGCGGTAATGACTAAATATGTGATTACATCGTCTCTTATTTGTCTTGCTCAGGGCTGTTGCAATCAAATCCAAATTGCAATTAGAGTCGGCGCAATTATCAAACCACAAATTGTCCTATTATTTAGAGAATAGAAGGCACCTGTAGTTTTAGACCTATGTACATAAAAACTCATGCGATTCTTGTATTGGTTTCAGTCTTTCACATGTGAATGTTGCAACTTTTTTACACAAAATTCTGAGCTTTTTGCCATGTTAAAATGTTATTACCTCTTCAAAAACACACCCAGAGTTGTGTTTTATTTCATTCACACGTCTAAATAACCCTTTATTATGAGTCTGTCTACATTTACACAACTCTGGGTATGTTTTTGATGTGGAAACAGATCATAAAATAGATTAACATGGACCCTTTAACACTGCAGTAGTTGTTCATAATGTGCAGTTTGAACAGAATCACTCTTTTGTTTATTTAAACCGCAAATCGTCACATTACTGGTCAGAAAAATCTCAGTTATTCTCAAATTGAAATCACAAACCAACACAAAACTAAACACAAAATCACAATTATGTATTTTTTCCAATACTTGTTCGGCTGTTGCGTTAAGGCTACGAAATAAACCGTTTTAAATTGCAGGATCTACAGGCTGGAAACGCGGGGTCCTCAACATTCCTTCCATAAGTCCATGTGAAATATTTGCAACAAGTCAAGCCACAATTGAAGGTTCTGTGTTAAGAGTTTGAGTGGCGCTCTTTTATTCACTGATGTCACTGTGAGACTGGGGGAAAAGGAACTGACAACACTGACATCTATTGGACATTCAGGGTACTACACCTCATTACAGACACAAAATACT
Organism: Scartelaos histophorus; assembly: GCA_000787155.1. Taxonomy (NCBI): domain Eukaryota; kingdom Metazoa; phylum Chordata; class Actinopteri; order Gobiiformes; family Gobiidae; genus Scartelaos; species Scartelaos histophorus. The sequence continues at coordinate 5,032 of KN488766.1, read as the reverse complement.
TTATAATAACTACACTATTTAGTTTTTATAAAGTAATTAGAGTTGAGGTTAGGATATTAATTAAATAACCTATTTTCTGAACAATGTTGTAATTTTATTTCCTCATTAAAAATACCTGGAGTTGAGTTTTGTTTCATTCACACGTTTAACTCTGCATATTTAGGCTGAATTTTTCTCCCTGAAAACGCTCTATTACACCTTGTGATGTCATGTGGTGATACAGGAAGTGAACCACCACATTTCAGACCTGGAAATGCCTATTTATACAGAACAAAATAACTCGAAAACTACCACTACATGACATCACAAGGTGGAACAGAGCAGTTTTCAGTTGTTTTCATTGCAATTTTTAAGTATTGGGTTGAGTTTTATCAGTTTGTTATACAAGTAATTTTGGAACATTAGTGAAGTTTTTGTCTCGTTTTAAGCTTATTTGTTTACAATAACATTGATTTACACAAAAAGGCCATATGTTTGTGCAATATTAAGATTTAGTCTCTACTGCAGCTTAATTTTGCACTTCTGCACGGGCCGTTTCTCTGTGGAGTTTCCAGGTTCTCGAATTCTCCAGGAACTGACCAGGTCACCCTCTGCTTTCCCAATTAGAATAGGTCAAACACAAGGAACAAATTGTGCCGGTACGATAAAATATAACCTTTACGTCTCCGTGTCTCTGTCTCGGCGAGTCAAACTTCATGCAATTTGGCCGGTTTGTGACTTTGCATTAGAGGAACAAGGGTGTGCTTTCAAAAACAAATCCATAAATAATGCCGAGATAATTAAAGGATGTTGCGTCGCAGCGAGGAGACACTGGTCTGACTCTCACTGTCTAGACCGATATGGCCATGCGTATCGTGTTGACATTTTAGATAGGACGGCTGCGCTGAGTTTAATATGTCATGTTTTATATCGTTCATTGCTGCGGGTGGGGCTTGGGAATATTGAAATTGAGCCTAAATGTTAAACCAGATTACTTAGATTTGCAGGACTAAAATTGCCAGATAAGGAACCTGGAACTAATGCGAATAGTTATTAGTAATTGGCACTGTTTAACTATTGCTGTTCTTTCACTATTCAGGCGAAGTTACAAGTCATATCTGTGGAGAACTGATCCTACTCACTTGAGGAATGTATGTTTTAAAATTATTATTGAGCAATAATAGAATAAATGTATGTTAGATAAGTTTAATACAATAAAAGAGAGAAATAACACCTCCATAATAGCGAATCCCACACCTGGAAAGTTGCATAATCTTAAAAAAAAGTATAAAGAATATCCATTTTAGATAACTTATTCAATATTTTATGTATTTGTACGCTGAATTGCACACATTTCCATTTTTTTTTTTAAATATTATCCATCATATTGTACTACTTTTTATTGTTTTTTTTGCTATTTTAAAAAGTAGAAAGTCTTAATTTCCCTTTAAAAATGTGTCTTCACTAGTCATATTTTTTGTTTATTATTTAAAAAAACAGATTAACTACATTTTTGTACAGATCTGAACTACAAGTTTAGCAGTTTTTATGCAGAATAACACAAGATATTCATGTTCAAAATTTCTTCCTACGCAAAACATATAAAAGAACTGAAATTGTGTGCGTATAAATAAATAATAAATGGTAAATAGTCAAAAGTGGTACATGCATATATCTTTGGCTGTTTGTAGAAGAAATATTAGTACTTCAAAACTGCAGCCTTTGTGATTTGATAATTGCGTCCATTATTAAATCTTACAAACCTTAAACTCTCCTATAAACTGGTTTGAATTCTCCTTAACATTGGCTGCAGTTTCCAGGTTTCACCAGTAGGCGTCAGTAGATGTTTGGCTTTGTGCAGCAGGAGTGAGACTTACACACACACACACACACGCACACACACACACTCACACTCCTGCTGCTGCCTGGAACAAGAGGTTCTGCTTGTTATGATGTAACCAGGTCTGGACCAAAGGGAGTCAGATGTTTATTTAGGTTGGGTTTGGAAAAAGGAGTGGACTTTGTGTAACTCTGCATTTAAGCGAAAACATGTTGTAAGAGCATCAGAGCCTTCTGTAACAAGTTATATTTGCGTGTATTTGCATGTTGTTTTAAACCACTGCGCACATATTGATCACCATTTATTAATTTCTTGTGTCATCATCTTAGAGAATTAAAATGTGTGTTATAAATATTCAACTTAAGGCTGATGTGACGAAAAGTAATCAGTTTCTTCCTCATATTTTCAAGCATAATTTTCAAGGCAATAAGTAAAGACACATTTCTTCCTCCAAAATCAAAACCAAAGTCTCCAAACCACATGCAGTGAGAGAGAATTGTCTGTGCAGCTCATTATTAAAAAGACTCACGCATATTATTGACAATTAGAAATTATAGAATGACTAAATCCATTAAAGTCTGATTAATTGCACAATGTGAAATAAATTGCATTTTTATAGATTTGTCATTTTTCATAGGCTTTTGTATTGGAAACTTGCTGACTGTGATTCGATTTGCAATGTTTTATTCAAAAATATATTTATTTAAAGGCTATTTTCTGATCTAACACGGCTAAAAGAATCCGTCTGCTGTTACATAGGACTTTTAAACGATGATGTTAACATTTGGGAGAATATTAACTGCAAAAATAATATAAAAATCCTTTCAGAACATCTAAATTATCGAGGGTTTTCTGTAAGACTCAATGTAAACAGCCAATTTTCTGCAGAGGATCATGTGGCATTATAATATTTGTCACTTTTGCTAATTTCTACCTTTCAAATTCCAATTTTAAAGTGCATATGACAGATTTTTGTGAATTGGTGACATTATTTATTACTATTATAAATATAAATGATCAAGAAGCTATTTGTGAAAAGTTGAAAAATGTTGAAAATGACAAACACACTGATGACATCAGGGAGAATTCTATCAAAAGTTCTGCACAGAAGAAACACATTTTTGAACATGATTTCACCAAATAAAGCTGTTTTTTATGTGTATTTGCCAGCTAATAAGATAACAGTATGAAATTACCTAGTGTGGTGTCACGATTTCTAACTAAAAAGTCAAATTTGAAACCTAAAAATTGGCAAATTGTGTGAAAAAGTGTGAATGTTTTTACAGAAATCTTAAATATAATGATCGCGGATTATAACTATAACTATACTGTAAATCAATAATAATTTTACACCAATCAAGAAGCCATTTGCGAAGAAAAGTTGAACAAAATAGGTTGAAAATTGCAGGAAGTAGAGAATTCAAACACATGATGGCATTAGGGAGAATTCTGTCAAAAAGTTCTGCACATTTTACATGAAAGAAACACATTTTTTAACATAATTTCACCAAATAAAGCCATTTTTATGTGTATTTGCCAGCTAATAAGATAACAGTATGAAATTACCTAGTGTGGTGTCACGATTTCTAACTAAAAAGTCAAATTTGAAACCTAAAAATTGGCAAATTGTGTGAAAAAGTGTGAATGTTTTTACAGAAATCTTAAATATAATGATCGCGGATTATAACTATAACTATACTGTAAATCAATAATAATTTTACACCAATCAAGAAGCCATTTGCGAAGAAAAGTTGAACAAAATAGGTTGAAAATTGCAGGAAGTAGAGAATTCAAACACATGATGGCATTAGGGAGAATTCTGTCAAAAAGTTCTGCACATTTTACATGAAAGAAACACATTTTTTAACATAATTTCACCAAATAAAGCCATTTTTATGTGTATTTGCCAGCTAATAAGGTAACAATATGAAATTACCTAGTGTGGTGTCACGATTTCCAACCAAGAAGTAAAATTTTAAACCGAAAAATGGCAAAATTTGGAAAACGAGTGAGTGTTTTTGCAAAAATAACTATACTGTAAATCAATAATAGTTTTGCACCAATCAAGAAGCCATTTGCAACGAAAAGTTGAACAAAATAGGTTGAAAATTGCAGGAAGTAGACAATTCCAACACATGATGACATTAAGGAGAATTCTATCCAAAAGTTCTGCACATTTTACATGAAAGAAACACATTTTTTAACATAATTTCACAAAATAAAGCTATTTTTATATGTATCTTTGCCAACTTATAATTTCTGTGTATGTTAAAGCTGTTTTTTTTTTTTTTGCTATTTTTGCTATTTTTTTGCTATTTTGCTAGGTAAAAAGTATGAAATGACCTAGTGTGGTGTCACGATTTCCAAGAAGTAAAATTTTAAACCGAAAAATGGCAACATTTGGAAAACGAGCATGAATGTTTTTGCAAAAATAACTATACTGTAAATCAATAATAGTTTTACACCAATCAAGAAGCCATTTGCAAAGAAAAGTTGAACAAAATAGGTTGAAAATCTTGCAAAAAAAAGTAATGATCCTCACTAGTCTGAGCTGTCGATAGGACCTTTAACAAACAAGTCTCTCCTTTCAGATCCATCTCATTTTGGTGTAACTTTCCAGCCTCACCATTCCCCACTCTGCCTCTCCTCGTCTCCCAAATCTCCCTATAACAAAGAAGTCCCAGTTGCTCGCACCAGTGTCTTGTTCCCGGACACAGACGGAGAGTGTGGGGCTGGGATAGTGAATATACTGGACGACTGTATCGACTGTCGGTTTATAGAATGGTCCACTTTGTCTCACCTCTCGCCTGGACCAGGGCCAGACTCTCCCCGGCTCCGCTCTCCTCACAGGGTCACTTGACGCTCTAATTGAATGACTGCGCGCTGGCGTCGTACTTTTTATGTATTTGTTTTTTCCATTTTTTTTCTTTTTCAATCCCCAGACGGTGTATTACTTTCTATTCCGATGCTTTGTCATATTTTTGTCATTTCAGTTTTGCCTGCCGCCTCTCGGAAACCTCATTTGAGTTGTTTTGGAGAAATATCGGATTGAGATTGTGTTTTGGAATCAAGAGAAGAGCTGGAAATCACAGGGTCGCTCATGATTCAATACGATTTTATATTGTCACGATATGGTGCTACATGCAATACTTGATACATTGAGCACAGTATTATATTAAGATAACGTAAGATTTGCCTTTATTAGTTCCACAG